>JAPMOR010125288.1:258556-279473 GCA_026543865.1 Argiope aurantia
ACACACACACACATATCTATACTTATAATAAAGCTCAATGTGTGTGTGTGTGTGTTGGCGCTCTACAGACCAGACCATTCAACCTACAGCTACCAAATTTGGCACGTGTATACCTTGGAGGCCGGGAATGTGCACCTGGGGGTTATTTTTTCGAATTTTTAACTAGAATTTTATTTATTTAAAAATTAAGCGAAATTTTGACGTGTTTCTGCTATAACTTCCGAAAATATTACCGCACAAAAAAGATTTTTACATGAAGTTAAAGATAAAAAATTTATCTTTTAAATGATACTACTGTTTTAATCTTAAAATTAAATTTCTATTTTTAATGAATTTTTAAATAAATATTTTAACTATGTTTTTCAATAATTTTTTTCGTCAAAAATAAAAATGAGGATTAAGCACGTTTCGCATTCATGAGAAAAAAAATAGCTTTTTTCAAAGTGTTGCCATCACATTGATTAAAGCTTTAACTGAAAATAAATTAAATCTTTTTGGAAATGAAATCTGCAAAATTATAATTTTCGGCAAATGTCTGTAAGAAATGAAACAAATATGAAATATTATTTTTTCTAAAAAATAAATTCAAGAAAAATTATTTTATGATATTTTACACTCTCTATACAGGGTGTTTATTCAGTCCCCGATCCATTTTGATATTTAATGACTCATAAAATAATGAAGATGTAAACAAACTTATGGCATTTATTCATGGAATAACTCATATATTTTCCTTTTCAGTTTTGAATATTTTTACTTTTGTAAATATCGTCTGCGCGTGTTTTTAATTTCAGATAATTTCATTTTCCAGTATAAATATCTGTACTTTTCTAAATATCGTCTGCTTATTAATTGCATTTTTCTCTCTTTTGTTTTTGGCAACTATTGAAATGTTATGTTTACTTTTGATGTGTTTGATGTAGTACTTTTGTATGTGATGTTTTATTCGATCGGATATTAAGGAGAATGCATACACCACAAGAGAAAGCACAGATTTTATGGTGGTCATAGAGTTAATTTCCAATCAACTGAATCACTGAATTTTAAGATTTAATTTCAAATCACTTAAACTGACTGATTTATGAAGATTTGAATATCACTATTCAATAAAAAAAGGATAATTTTAGATTTTTCATTGATCGTTTCAAAGAAAATACGCCAATAAGCGCGCTGGTTTCTGAAGATTAATTGGCCTAAGATTATGAAAATGGCGAGTTTTTTTAAATTTTTAACATTTAAAACTTCATAAATAAGTCTTAGTTGATCGTGGAAAATAGAAACATTCATTCATTTATTTAAAATTTGGTGTGTCCAGAATATTTATCAGAATATGTTACCTTACTGCATTAAATTTAGACTTCATAATTTTTGGAATATATTTATAGGTCGGAACAAAATATTATTATTGATTTTATTTCAATCCTTTTGAAAGCAAAACTAAAAACTGAATTTTATGCTGAATCTGAGAAATTTTTGTCGAATTATTGTTTGAGATATTACATAAACTATGAAAAATATTTTGTAGTTAACATAAGACTTAAATACGGAGCAATTCTGTTTGCAATACTCATATTGAATAATACTAATAATTAATAAATAAAAATAAAGATGATTAATAAAATAAAACGCTTGGCTTTATTAAAAAATATCTTAATATTAATTGCAATTTCGTCATTTACATTTTTAATTAAAGTTGAAGTTTTACCGGAAATGGCAACAAATTAGCAAAATATATATAGTAAATTGAACGAAACGATCTAAACAATATAAGTTTGGTATGACTATCAAAATTTGAAGATTAAAAATGTTTTGTTTGAGAATCCTTTAAGAGACCAGTTACTTAAAATATTTAATTGAAAATTGTAGCGAGCGGTAATACTGGCGAACCGGCTGGTTGCCAAAGGCGGCTAGTATATAATAAAGGAATAAAGCTTTATGGATTTTTAAAAAATCAAAAAGATTAACATGAGGAATTTTGCCAGGTAGAGCTGTAAAAAAAATTGCAATGTTTGAAAAAACCACAAGCACTGAACATTGAAGCTTGGGCAATCAGAAAAACTATGGTGGTTAGACATTTGACCGTTGCATCATGAAAACATTGGTGGTTGTTCTCCAAGTAAAAGATGAAGATGAGTGAATCTAGTATTACCAATGTGTAAGCATGTTAAAAGGATATCTGTGTTTCCATTTTTTAATGAAGGCCAAGACTGTAAAAGTGGTTTAATAGCATGAAGTTTGGATCTCAAGAATCCACTCTGTTTGCCCTTTCGAGTAAAGAACCATTTTAACGTGTTTTTTCAATTGCTCACTGGTAAAATCATATTTATGGAGGCAGTCGCCGATTTGTGGCCTTGTCGGCTTTCTCACTGACTAAAATTCCCACATGCGATGGTACCCAACAGAGTAAAATAGTAAAACCATGAGAATTCAAGTTATTAAAAATATCTAAAACTCTTAAAATCAAAAGATGGTTATGAAGATTGGGAGTAAATTATTTTAGTGAGATTAAAACTCTTAAAAAGTCAGGATAGATAATATTTTTTTTTTTTTTTTGCAAGTCATGAGAAATTTCCTCTAATGCATATAAAATAGCAATCACTTCCGATGTAAAAACTGAGCCTTGTATGTTAATAATGAATAAACATTACAGAACATAGATCCTTGGACATGAATTAGCATTTTTACTGAATTTATCATGCAAATATGCATTATGAGCACCTTTTTTCTGACTGATTGTAACCAAAATTTGACAGGAAATACAATTATAGTCACAAGACCACTTACTGCATTTCATTGATTTAAGTAAACACATTTACATAAGTGGCCATTTGTCACAGACCAACTGCTGGTCTACGACAGATTTGGTTCAAAATTTAATAAAAATTTACATTTTAGATTCTAAATCTGTATATCACATTTTATTTACCTAACTCTTAGCATTTTTTAGTAATTGAATCTACTTAAATTCAGATAAACAGGTAGTCTCCTGTGAATAGATTTCATCAAACATTTGTCAGATATCTATAAATTTAGTTGCAAATCTAGAAACCAAATTTAATCTATCTATCTCAAAGTGTATTTGAGTTATTGTGTTTACAGACAGATAGACATAATGCAAAAATGTGTTTCTCAGGCTCATGCAGGTCTAAAATGTAAGGATTCATCAAAATCTTGAATTTTATATACGAAAAAAAAGACCAGAAAGTGGTTTAAAGCTTTAAAAAAAAACTTACAACTGAACAATTTTTTCTTATAAAAAGTAAACTTTTTAACTTGTAATTATAGGAATTTACTGCTTATTATATTATAATTGCACATTTAGATGCCCAAATGTAAATAGAAATTAATTAAAAATACTTTTGTATTGATTTATGACTTTTTTTAATCATTTTAGCTATTACCTATAAAATTTGCCAACCTGCAATTGCCATTCCAGCCAATCCGAAGAGATTACTTTAACCATCAAAGCCTTACTAATAATTATGAAATCAGCTTTCTTAGGAAGCATGACAGAAAATTCCTTCATTGGGAGCCAATTGATATTTTTAGATTCTATATAACTTATGAATATCATATGTAAAGCATTCATAAAGGAATTCTGTTTCAACTTAAAAAATACTGACATAAATATGAAATTAATCCAAGATAACTTTTATTTTCAAAAGTGGAAATAATATTAAAAAATTTATCATGCACATACCTCATTGTTAAAGTTCTCCCAAACTTATAAGAATTATTCATAGGTTCAGGTGGACGGGAATTTTTAGCATATTCTTTTAACTCAAAAAAATATTTATTAAAAGCAGACAAAATTTGAGGAGTAAAAATCTTCAGCACAGGCCACTTGGAACACATAATCTATAAATAAAAAATATCCAAAAATTATAAAGTTGAAAAAATTTTTAAAAAATGGATTTCTAAAACAAAAAAGAAAGAACTTCTTTACTTGAGTAAGCTCATCATCTGATAATGGGTTAACCATCAGCTTTCTCCATTGTTTGTCGATTAAATCAGCATTCTTCTTCACTTCCAAATAAGATCCATGAAGACCACTTATAAGTCTAGAATGAA
This sequence comes from Argiope aurantia, assembly GCA_026543865.1. Classification (NCBI taxonomy): domain Eukaryota; kingdom Metazoa; phylum Arthropoda; class Arachnida; order Araneae; family Araneidae; genus Argiope; species Argiope aurantia. The sequence continues at coordinate 262,628 of JAPMOR010125288.1, forward strand.
AACAATAGCAATTGTCACAACTTTAAATAAAAATTCATTAACAAACATAAAATTATTTTAAATTCTAAAAAAATTTAACTAAAAAAATAAAATATCAGGCGAGAAAAAAATGTATTAAACTTTAGTCTGAGATGAAGTTAACTTGACAATATGAAAAAGCCTGTATTAGATTGCCATACTGAAAAATGACAGATTTCATGATTCTATGCATCTTTTCTGTTTGACTTAACCACTATCAGTGACAGATTCCTTAACTGTAGATATGCAAATGGAATTTTTTACAAAAAGTGAAATACTGCTCTCAAAACATAAAGGGAAACAAGGGTATTGCCTATTATCAATTTAAAAAATAGGAACTTCAGAAATACAAATTTAAACTTCATATATATATATATTTAATTTTATATGGTAAAAACATTTGTGCAAAAAAAAAAAGAATTAATTAATTACATCCATCATTCTTTTATTTTGTTATCATAAAATAAAAGATGCCTGAAATCGTCCAATTATTAAAATACTGGCATTCAATAATAATAATATTTGAGCTGTCAGTATTACATACTGACTACTTAATACTTGAATTAAATTACAAAATATACCGAATTGCAATAAAACTTCAAATTATGCATACCATATATATTTATATACATTCTAAAAAGACAACGGCAAGAGACCTTTTTTTAAACTATGTGACATATGGTGTGTATGTTAAATATTTAAGTTATATTATACAGCACAGCTGCAAGTTTTGTATTCTCTATGAATTAATTAATTATTGAATTCCATGGTACAATTCCTGATTGTATGAGCACACCTTTGAACCGAATCAATCTACTAAATTCTGAATTCATTATACTATTACTAAGAAATTGACCCTGTCTTTATAAAAACAGATATTTTTTTATTATTATAATTATTGCAGAGAATATCGAAGAGAATTTATAATAATTTGTTATACTTATTTTACTTTTGATACATAAACTTTATAATTAGATATTTATAGTATTATTTTTCAATTATATCATTTTTATTTCTAACAAAGCAATTTTTACTGAACTTTTATATTTAAAGTTTTCAATATATGGGTCACAATAACCTGACTATTTTATTTTCAGAATAAATATGAGCAGAACAGCAGGTTCATGATCCTTAAAATGCTACATTTATTATTATTAGATTATTGAAAACTTTCACATTTCCTTTTGTTTCAAATTACACAACATTTTTTAGAACAAAAACAAAATACTTTGATTTAAAGTATTTCTTTAAATTTATATAATAATGAGGTTATAAATAAAATTTCTGCAATCATTTTCCTATATGTAATATCAATTTTGAAATCAGATTGTAAGATTTTTTTAAGGAAAGTGCGACACAGAAAGCATTCCAAAACTAAACAAATGGATATAAATAGGAAATTTTAAGATACTCAAGAATAAACAATTAAAATTACAAATAAATTTAATTCTTCAAAATACTAAACTGGGAAATTCTAATTTCCACTATTAGTTCAAAAGTTAGTACCTTTTTATTCATACATGAAAAATAAAATGTAATTACTCTCTTCAATAAGTCGAGTTTCAAATGGAATAATTTTTGTCTCAGAGTTGGAAATCAATTTTTTTTTTAATTTTAGAAATTGAATTAATTTATAAATCAATAAAGAGACAGATGATTTAATCATTAAATTTTAGAATGTGTGAAGGATTCCAACCATTACCAATACCAAGAAAATGCAGAGAGTGGAATCATGTATATACAGCAAATGTGATATCCTCTTAAATTTGCAATTAATTTAAGTACTCTTGAAATATGAAATCCACTTAAAAAGTGTTGATTACATATTTTCATTTGGCTCTGAATCTGAATTAGTACCAAAGGTCAATTTTAGGCAGTGGAAGTTACAGCAATTAAGAGTTTAAGAAACATGAGAAAATGATTTTACTAACATAAAATTTAAAATGAAATATTAAGAGATTTTTTCCAGTCATTTTCAAATCGTTCAAATTATTTTCTATCATTAATAACCCTTCCCAACTAATTAAATCTGTTAATAATAAAAAGTTTCTCACTTGTCGAATAAGTAAATGCATTAGCTTTATATTCAATTTCAGCAATTTCCTTTTCCAAGTGAAATTTTTTTTTCCATAAAGAGACCAAGAAACCAAAGTCTATCTCTCTTTATATCATTGGCAATTTCTTTCGCCATTTGTTTCCCCAAAAGTAGGCAGCATTTTGAATAGGCTGTTACTGCAGCTTTCTCATTTCTTTAATAATGGTAACTGAATGGATTCTGCTAGATTACTTTATGAGATCATAGATTGCATGTTGTGAAATATAATATATTTTTCATTCAAATTTCCCACTAAATATTTTAAATTATGTTAAATCCATTTTTAATAAGTGCTTGTGCATGAGGAAAAAAAAGAAAGTCTTCAAAACTCTCCACATCTTTTTAAATTTATGATCCTCAAATAAAGTATTTAAAAAAACTCATCCAATCTCATTTTCGAAATCGAGTATAGTAATTTCATTAAGAAAACTATAAACTCCATGAGAATATTATCTTCATACCATCTTTTATCCTTTTTGATGAAAGAACAAAGCAGAACATGATTCCTTTTTCATGTTTACTTGTTCTCTACCAAAACTACATTTCTTACAGGTGCAAAATGTACTGAATTCATTATGCATTCCAATATTTTTACAATAAGCTATTGAAAATTCATACCATATATTGCTTTTGCGGAATGTAGGTCTTTCAATAATTTGTCCCTGCTTATGCCTGACCTCAATATATTGATTGGAGAAGAAGATACATTGTTTAAAAAAAATTATACTGGCTTGGCAATTTCCAGAAAAATTTCAACTGAAAAATTTTCTTTTAAAGTTTCAAAAAGCACAACTGTTGTTTTATTAATTTGAGTATACTGTAGATATAAAAGAGCAATATTTGATCACAACTTTATACATTTGAAGAAAAGGCTTAATAAGCTCTGCCATTAATATATGCGATACCAGCTGAAAATGTCTTGCCACTGTTTCATTGCATACTTCCTAATGAAGGTTATAACCCCTTCTTCTGCCATAAAGTCTTTAAGCCATGAGGTTGTGAATGCCATGAACACAGTACACAGTTTTGTATTTTCAGAAACCCCATATAGAATAGAAAAAAAAGAAGAAAAACCAGAAACCTAAAAGTTTCGAGTAAGCTTCAAAACTTTTTGGCCAACCAATTAAGTTCAAAACTTATTACAGAACTGCAATTTTAGAAACAAAATAATTTAGCAAATTTCATTGATCTCATTTTTGTTGTTGTTGTTGTTGTTGTTTGTTACAGCATTGACATGCATACGAATATAACGATTGACAGGTGGTCAACTTGTTGACAGATTTGGTTCAAAATTTTGATATTGATCCATATTTTAGATGTTATAACTGAGAACCATACTTATTCATATAGCACTTTGTATTTTGAAGCTATGCTGTCAGTCGTGTTTGTACAAAAAGAATGGACCTTGATCAAAATTTGGTTGAAATCTGCAAGTCCACTTTTAAGAAATTACAGTTCAAATCATTTTTCGAATCAACATGTTCACAGATTAATGCCACACTTAATGCCAAAAATGTGTACAACGCAAAGTCTTGAGTTTGCATATTTGGCGATTACATTTCTTTCCCTTTGAATAGTTTGTAAACAAAAAAGTAAAAAAAAGGAATTTCATTAGCATTAATTTAATTTTGATACTGTTTTACAAGAGTAACAAATGACATACAAGTAATTGTTGAGTATCAAGAATATTTTGCTTTCTTTTTATGTTTGGAAACCTTAAATCATTCAGTATATTCACTTTTAAAAGTCCATAATGAATCAAATGCTGATATTCAGGCATATTGTTAAAAAGTTCTAAACTTTTGCATAAAATTTAATTGAAATAAAAATATTTAAATAATTCACTAATGGAAAGTCACTAAATGGCATTGTAATATAAGTAACAAATTCTTTATAAAAAAAAAAGTAATCACATACAGAAAAGCAAGGATGAACTGAAGTTAATGTTAACACTCAAAATTACATAAATACATAAAATTATTTCTAAAAAGAAAGGATTTTACCTTTATTTAACCAAGCAACAGGAAACTAAAGAGGAGTCAAGTAAATGAAAAGGATGTATTTTTTTTCATTCTATTTGTTAAGTCCCTGAACTGTTGATAAAACCTTTTGCACTAACTTCTGAATTCATTCATTAAACATTGAAACACCCCACATCATAAAGAAAACACAGCTTATATCGTATAGATCCGACACGGTAACCTCTATTTTTTTTCCCATCAGAAAAAAAATAATAAAAAATAAGCATTTTTAAATCTCTGATATAAACGTCATCAAAAACAAGCTGATTTTTAAAGACTTTTAATGACAATACACCCCCCCCCCTTACTTCAACCATGAAGTAAATTAATTTTGATATTTTTTTCTTTATTTAATCTCTTTCTGTCATTACCTTTTATTTATAATGGTTTCAGATGGGCTTTTTTCAGAAGTAAAATTTGTATTATGTATAAATTTTTTTAAGTAAAGATTGAAACATAGAAAAAAATAATAGTAAAAAAATTATAACCTTTTTGTGGCAAATAACTGAAATCCTGGAGCTGATTTAACTGGTTTTGGATGACCAGGTAAAATAATAGATCTAGACTGCAGAACAGGAATTAAAAGCGAGATAATATCCATTGGAGCACAATCAATATCCTCTAAAAGCAACCAATGACCTTCAGTCATGGCTTTGATTAAAATACCAGGTTTCCAAACAAACTGCCCTGGAATATCTGTACACACATGAGCACCCAATAGCATCTGAAAACAAACAATAAAACCATTCAATCAAGTGAATCAGGATATATATATACAGTGGTGGTCAAAAGTGTGGACATCTTTTGAAAGTTTCATGTTTTTCAACTTTACATGCTTGTAGAATATATTAATTTTCACTTAAATACAAATGTTTGGATATCAAATTGAAGGTAATTCAATGTAAAATTTAATAACAAAAACAGTATTACAATATCTTTACTACAAAAAAAGTTACGCACATTTTAGTAGAACAAACATAAATCATTTTGATTAACTACGTGTTTTGTATTAAAAGCGTACTAGCCAATCACAAACACTGTTCTGAGGATCCATCAAATGTCTGTAACTATAATTTAGGTTATTTGGATGGTAAAAGAGTTATTGTTGTGGAAATATTTTGTGGAATGATGCATACTAGTACAATTAAATAGGGTATTGCTGTTTTTGAATATTTTAAGTCCTTTTTTTTAATTAAACTAATTTTAAACAAACAACACGAACAAGAAGAACTGATTGGACATCTACAAAAAGAAGCCGAATTGTCATATTGAGAGAAAATGGCCACTCTTATGCTGAAATTGCAAGAGAAGTTGGTGGTTCAGTGACTTGTTCTGGTGTACGAAAATTCTGTTTACATTATGAAAAAACGAAATCAGTGGAAAATAAGGCCAAATCAGGCAGAAAAAAAAATGCACAACTGCTACGGCCGATAGAAAAATTAAACGGCTATGCCTTCAAAATAGAAAAATTTCATCAGATGCCATTAGATGTGAAATGAATGCAGCGAGTATTGCTGTAAGTTCAAGAACTAAAAGAAGAAGGTTATCAGGATTTGGACTACAAGTTAGAATTCCAAGGAAAAACCCATATTTAAATCAAAAGCAACTCGAAAAACGAGTTAAGTGGGCAAAAGAACACATTAAATGGTCATAAAATCAATGGAAGCAAGTAATCTGGAGCGAAGAGACTAAAATATCGCTCTTTTGTAGTGATGGTAGAAGATACGCGAGACGTAGAGTAGGTGAAGCGCTTCATACTGATCGCATTGAAGCAACTATAAAAACAACAACAAATGCCATGATTTGGGCATGTATGTCTGCAGATGGTGTGGGCCGAATTCAAGTGATTGATGGCATCCTGAATAGCAAAAAATACATCGAAATTGTCCTGGAATCAAAATTGATACCTTCCATCAGGGATTTCTTCCCCAACAAAGTACCATTTATTTTTCAGCAGGATTCAGCTCCATGCCACACAACAAAAGTATGCAAAGCATGGTTTCAAAATAAAGGCATAGATGTATACCATGGCCAGGAAACAGCCCTGATCTCAATCCAATTGAAAATTTGTGGCGACGTTTGAAAATTCTTTTATGAAAAAAATGTCCATTCAATAAAAGACAACTTATTGAATCTATAATTGATTCTTGGCATCATATGATTACGAAAGATGAACTCCAAACACTCGTTCACTCGATGAAAAGACGCTGTGAAGCTGTCTTAAAAATAAGGGTTATACTACTAAGTATTGATTGTGTAAGTATCACTTTAAAAAAATGCAAATCTAAGACAGATCTAACTAAAATGAGCGTAACTTTTTTTTGTAATACAGATATTGTAATATTGTTTTTGTTATTAAATTCTACAATAAATTACCTTCAATTTGATATATAAACATTTGTATTTAAGTGAAAATTAATATATTCTACAAGCATGCAAAGTTTAAAAACATGAAACTTTCAAAAAATGTCCACACTTTTGGCCACCACTGTATATATATATATCCTGATCCACTTATAACATTGCAATCTTAACAATACAGTGTTATCAATCATTCAGCAAAAATTATTTATAAAACAGATTTAACAATGTTTGTTTGTTTGTTTGTTAAATTCTTTCTGAAGTTTTTGAAAAACAGGAATAATTTTATAAACTTAGTATCAGAGATGAAAAGAAATTTGATACCGATGTAACTTTTGTCTTAATAAGAATTAAAGGTACAAAACAAGTACATAACATATTTTGCAGTAGACTATATAATATTTTAAAATGAAAAGCAGTCAAACTTTGTGAAATTAAGAAAATATAATGATTTAGAATGATTAAACTTGTTTTTTCTATAAATTTTCCATTATTTTATCAAAATTCTGAAATATATTGCTAAGCCTAACATGAAAGACATTTAATTTCAAAAAATTAAATTATAATGGGAGCTACTAGCACTATCATATTACATGGGTAAATACAATTATTTAAAAATCAATGTGAAATTTTTTTAATTGATTTTACTACCTTTTATATGTTACCTTTTATATGCACTTAAATAACCCACAGAAAACAATTTTAAAAAAAGATGGACATTTAAACTCAGATTAAAATACCTTGCTATCTACATGATCACCAAGCTGTATTTTCAGAAAATTTTCCACGGGACGTCTACCAATCATTGAAGCTATTTCTTGAATTAGAGATGTCTTTCCGCATCCAACAGGGCCTTGCAACAAAACAGATTCGGAAGATGACACAGCCAATGCTACAGATTTCATTATCTGTGAAGTGCTTGTAACATAAACAAGTTTGGAATCGGTTGTAACCTATAAACCACAATATGATTTTAGTAACAGAAATGTTTAATTCCATACATATGCAATGATGATCGAGCAAAATGAACAGATACTTCCTTGTAGAAATTTTACACAAAAATATGAAATTTTTCATACCACTATAATAAACAATGAACAGAAAATCTAGTTCATAAATATTTGAAACTTATTTAAGATATCTTTTAAAATGAAAGAGATATTTTTATACAGAATTGCAAAATTGAGAATAAAAGCCATAAAATCTGTAAAAAGGATGAAGAAGCTAGATGCAACCAGCTTTAGAAATTTTATTTTTAGGACTTAATTGAATTATTTTTAATTTTGTTTTGAATTAGGTTAACACTTAGTCTTTTTTTTAACCCAATTATCGCTGGCCACCAGAAAAGCAACTAATTGTTAGGGGTTGATTTTTAATTTTTTTAAAAATCTATTGAATGAATAATTCATGTATTGTTAATTTTTCTCTTCTATTCCAAGCATTTGTTAGACAGCAGTGTTTGATTTTAATATAGATAACCAAACAATACAACTTTTCTATTAGTAAAACATAGGTTCAACATTCATCGTGAAGAATGAGACACTACTAAAATATTATTTTATTTTTAAATCCTGTTGTTAAAAAAAAAATTGATTTGAAACATCTGACCTTGTAATCCTTTCCAGATTCTTTCTAGCCCGTATATAAATTACAATAACTTCCAATTCCACAATTACTTTATGAGCAAATGCATATATTTTTAAGCTGTTAAAATCAATTTCTTACCCCAAGGAAAAAAAGAAAAGAAAAAGATGAAATGACAAAATTTTACAAACTATATATAAGTTGAAAATCAATAAAAGGATTAAAAGATACAGAACAGGAAATTATCGAAAATATCTCACATAAAAAGCTGAATTTTTTAATATTACACTGGATTAGGTTCAGTGTGTTATGGTGTTTTGATGACGAAGTTTGCTTTCCAGTCACAGGGCAAAATTAACGTGGAATAAATTTATTCACAATATTAAAACATAACAAAAGTATGACCTTCAAGTTATACCTCGGTTGAGTACATATCCGCTTACCAGTTTGGAGTGAAAGAAGAGAATATAAAAATACATTGGAAGTCTAATGGAATAACAATGCATTCTTATTACATACGTTCAACAGAGATACGACTTACAGTTTACAATTTTTTATTTGCATTTGAAGATTAATTGGTATTCACGACAATATATTTTTGGAGAGGAGAGAGGAGTGCTCTGAAAAAAGCTTAACCAATTTAAGAAGTAAATTAAATTTTTAAAAATACTTACTTCAGTTTCATTGACCTTGTTTAAAAGAACCCCACACACATTGACAGTTAGTCTTATAACATCTGAAAAAGTTTCTGGTTCAAAGTTGTAAGAGAGCTGCATCTGTCTAGGATCATATGGTTTTCGATTCCAAAATGTATTAATTTCAAAAGCTCTGAAAACAGAAAATTTTCAGAAATTTTGACTTTTTTTAGAAATAAAGATTCTAAGTTAAAATTGTTATATAAATTATAAACAAATATTCATAAATATATATAAATAACTTATAATAAATAATATAATGAATATATAATAAATAATATAATGTAAATTACATTACATATGGAATTGTAAGTTATAAATTTATAAAGCTTTAAATTTATTCTTGAAACATTTTTTTTAATCGATCATGAAAAGTATGATTAAAAATAATATTAAACAGTTCCATCCAATGACTGATTTGAAAATACAATGTGTGAAATTTGCATTTATTAACTGGAAATGTCAAATTACAGAAAGAAAATGCTAAATTAATTATTAGATTTTCAAAATAGGGAATATCCAAAATTAGAAGTGCATTGAATTTCTAATTTTGGAATTGACTGCTAATTGAATATTTTTAAGTCTTATGAAGCTAATTAGGAAAGAGAATCAAATTGGGAAACAAAAGATTAACCTAATTATATATTAAATAATGTCAATATATATATATATACCATCACAAACTGTAAACCAATGCAAAGCTCTTTTCAAGAAAAGGAGTAAAAAAAGTGGGTTCTTTTTTATCTTTTAAAATATAACTTTCATGCTTAGATCAATATTTCAAAAGTATTCTGCATTACTATGAACATGTTTTACATATTTTTATATATTGTATTCTAATTAAACTAATAGTGATCTTTATTATCACTTTAAAATTTTAAAACAAAAAAAGATCAGAAATTTTTTTAATTTTTTTACAATTTATTTTATATTGGTTTTTCAATTTCAACTCTTCATAGATATAAGGAGACAACTATATTTCATAACTGACTCCACATTTCTGAAGTATATATTTCATAAATGATTCAGACAGTTGATATAAAATATATAAAATTTCTTTTTCAAAAAAACAAGTTTTAAATTATAGTCAAAAATTTAGATACCAACATGGAACAAATTAAACCTGTTAAAAAAATAAATAATACTTACTCTTTGGCACAAGCTGCATATTCTTCACGTGACAAATGTTTTTCAAATATTTCATATAAATTTGAATCTTTAATATTTGCAACATGACCAAGACAGCGATGTGCATACCTAACATAAATAAATAAAAAAATTATAAAAAATGCTGATTTAAATGCAACTAGTAAATAAAATATCATGCATATTTCTTATCTTTCATATCATTTTTTCAATTCTTTCATTCATTTATTTATGATGTGACAAAAACAATGTATTTGTAAATTAACATTCAAATAGTATGTACAATTTACAGTGTTTAATAAATAAAGATTAATTCAGAGTATTTGAATTCTGATATATGCTTTGATATTATAAGGCAATATTTGTACAATAATGCAATTCTTGATGGATTTGATTCAACAATATAAAATTTTTGCCGATAACCCAATTTCCAGAAAATTTTTCATATGCCTAAAACATACACATGCTGTATCAAAACATGTTTTTAAAAATAATCTGAATATATATAAAATAAATATTTAATAAAAATCTTAATAAAGAAGAACTATACACAAAATCCAGAAAATTCTTTTTGATTTGTATCACAAGGAAAGAAACTCAGAAACTAAGCACAATTAATTTTATGGATTTGTTGCATTTTTTTATGAATTCCATCAAAACATCGATAAATTCCATACTCTTGATTTTGATTCTTACATTTGTTGCAATTTTTCCAAAGCATAATTTAAATATGGTATAGGTCAATCTTATAGTAATACTGATACATCTCTGTGATGAAATGAAATTATTCAGATTTGAAAGATGAATATAAAAGACAGAATGAATATTTGATGTAATTAATATCCATTTTGAAACAATTTGAAAGCTACAGAAGTGAATTGCTTTTTTTATTATTATTAGATATAGATCACGCTCCGAAATTACTTTAAAGTTATCAGAGACAATCCTTGTTATCCTGAATTACAAATAGTTGACATTAAGGTCACTCAAACTAACAAGTCATAAATATTCTAGTCAATGTTCTTGACATTGTGATTAGAGAATTATTAGGGCTAAAGATTTTTTCCACTAAAGAACTAACATATAAGCAAATTTGATAAAATTAAATGTGTTTTTGTGGCTTAAATGTACCTACAACACATGATGTTTAATCCTCACTGAAATATTTAAAATTAACCAGTCCAAATAAATATATCTTCTTAAATTATTGTTCTAATTCTTAGTGGAGTTATGTAAATGACTTTGAAGTAACGGAAATTGCAGGCATTTAACATTTCGTAAATTTAAAAAATCTTGTTCTTAATAATTTAAAATACATTTAATTAGGAATTTTAATATTACTTAATATTTTATTATCCTATTTACTAATGCATGCGTATTTAGAGTAGGAAATTGTAAAGGAAGATGGAGTTGTAGGATACTTTTGTAACTGAAATGGTGCGGTAAGTGGGAAAATTTTAAATTTACTTTTTGGTATAAGACTTTGATTTTATGTCCCTTCAAACTCAAACATAAAGCTTCTTCATATGATCAATATAGCTTTTGTGGACAGACTTAACCAAGGATAATTAATCAGTTGAGAATACAGCAACTGAAATTTAAAACTAATTCGGGAATCAAATATAGATTCTTTCTTTCTGAAATATTCTATAATTTCTACAAATGCTTTTCTGTACAACTTACAAAATGAAACAACTTTAATTAATAAGTTTGAGATACAGAAACGTTGCATGATTCTAACTGTGAAGAAAGTTTGCCAAAAATTGAAAGACCCATCTTTTATTCTAAATAATCATGCATCTCAAAATCCATAATTGCACTGAAATGTATCTTGAGATGAGATAGCTATCTTGACTAGAAATCTTAATCTGAATTATAAATATGCAACTATAAGTCTTGAAAATGAATATTAATATATTGTAGCTGGACAGTGTCATAGAACTATAGAGGGGAAATCTGAAAGGTACATTAATGTTAAGAAAGCTCAGTTTCTCAATATTACTTTCACTTGCATTAGCTCCTTTAGTCTATGTCTGAAAACTCACAGATTCATTCATTTCATTCTGGACACAACATATGTTCTAGGGTGATGCAAAATTCTATAAAACCTTGCTCTAATAAATTGACCTCCCATTTCTGTTCAACAAGCATGTATCATTTTCAGAGTTAAGTTCCCTATCAAATAATGAATTCCAAATCAATCTATCACCTCTAGAATTAAACATCATTAGCTTGCAATTTGAATTGCCAGATCACTAAGTTTTCTAATGTTTTTACAAGAAGAATTTTTGCCATTTAGTTTGAATTATTCATATTACAACAATCTTGTAATTTTATATTATTGGAGCATTATTTTCACATTTATAATAGTAGTATAGATAGTAAAAATTTTGCTAAAAAAATTTCATTATTTTCCACAAAGAAATATTTAAGAGCATTCAGAGGGTGCTTTCTATTTTATTTTTTTAATTGTGCTTGAACCTGAATTTCTTTTATGCTGAAAGTCCCAAAGTGGAAAGTTTTGTTTTATTAAAAGAAATAAAATCAAATATATTTCTATTGTTTGAAAGAAATCTTAATTTTATTAGTAATACTAATATCTTACATTTTGAAATTTGTAAATATGCCCCCCAAATGCATCATTTTAATGCAAATATAGAAAACTTAATGCAACAAGAATGAGCTGAAATTTTGTTTGTCGCCATAAAATAGTCTTGACCTTCAATTTATGCCAAAATTTAAGTATGTTGATATTTAAAAATCTTTGAACTTTAATTTTATAATTTTCCCCCATATTAAAAATTACTTTTCTGTGTTAAATACATATGGAAAATGTATAGAACATGTTATATTTACATAACAAAAAGAGTTTAATTCAATAACTTTATAAGATAAGAATAAAAGTGTCAAATTTAAATTTAGCATTAGAAAATCACATTTATGTAAACCCATAATTTAGAAAGAAATAGCCTAAACTAATGAAACTTGGTTTCAAAGAATACCTTTTGATGTAGTTTTAAACTTCAATAAGAAAAAAAGTTTTTTTTTTTTTTTTTTTTTCTTCTTTCTTTTTTCCCCCTTTTCCCCCCCCCCCCTCCCTCCCTCCATTGGAAAATTTGAAGTTTGCTCTTATTTAAATATATGGATAGTTCCTTACAAAATTTTAAATTCAAAAATCTTTAAAAATATGTTAAGCCCTTTCAAAATGACACCTTTTTTTATAACTGTTTGATAAATAAGATGGGTCACTACATTTTTTTTCTCCTCACAACTGTAAATACTAATGTGCATACTGATAACCACCAAAAGTGGTTAAAACACAGTCTATACATAGAAAAATATTTTTAAAAATAATAGAATAATTTGGGTCAATGATGAAAAAAAAACTGTCTGATAAATAAGGTCTTTGTTGAATTTTGCACTAAATTTATGATTTAGATTTTTAGTGTCAAAAATAAATGTGCTCTTTTCAACATATAATATCAAACTGTTCCTCATTTTGATTGCTCCTTCAGCACAACTGGATTCTACAAATATCCAAAATTGATTTTGAAATTCCCATTATCTGGAAATTTGAAGTATAAACCTCTTTTCTTACTGGTAAACCTTTAAATAAATAATACACATTAAATAAAAAGAGATTCAAAATCCTATAGAATCAACAACTAAAAACATTTATTAAGAAAGCTTAAAGTTCTTTTTGCATTTCAACATTCAAGAAATCAAGAATTTCCAATTTATTGATGGACTATTCAGTAAGATAGATCAAATTTTTCTCAAATCCAATTTTTTTCTTAGAATCACAAAAGTCTCATTAAATATCTTTGGTTGAGGAATGGTCTATGAAAGCTGAAACCATATATCTAGTTTCAACTTCTTTGTTTTCCATTCCAAAATAGAAAGTGTGAATGCATTTGCTTTGTTTCAAGGACTGGTTGCATGTTCATAAACATTAGGCTGTACAATTAAAATTAATCAATCTCTTAATTAGAATAATCTGAATATATGAAACAATGTGAAATTCAAATGCACTCTTATAAGAGCTAGAAAAATAATAAACTTTCCCACACTTCAAAGATCATTTTAGTTTTACATCTAAGCATTGTGAAGATATTAAGTGTGAATGTCATAATAGTATCATTTCTGAATGCTGGACCAATTGATGATTTTTTCCTTATATGATAACTGATCTGGCTACATCTCCCTTTTTTTCTCAAACTAAAAGATTAGAGAATGACAGTTCATCCATATCAGTACCTCTCTTTTGTTGATGGAATTCTCAAAGCAAAATCAAAAATCCAGTTAAATTATCATGAAAGTGTGCCGCTTCACTGATTTAAATTGAGTTACTTATCCAAAACAGGCCTTTAGGTTTGCACCCGATTATGCCATTGGATCAGGGATGGAGAAGTCAAAACATCAGTCTTTTACATTTAAATAATTGGTTATTGATCTCAGGTGTAAAATTTCAATTGAAAAGCCTGTGAAATAAAACTGTACAATGACAAGATAGTTAATTATATTGGAAATCATTTTTTAAAGTTAATTTTTAAAAAAGTTTTTAATTTTTTTCCCCAAAAAATAGGTATTCCAATTCCAATTAATTAACAATTCTATTTAAAAATGTGTTAAAACTAAAGGAAATATAATTAAAATTTTAGACTCATACCTGCCTCATTTTTCAAGAAATTTGGCAATGACAGAAAAATATAGTTATCAAAAAATTACTACTTTCTATCTAAAATTCACTCAAAAAAATCTGTTATACAACTTGAAATGATACAACGTTTGATTTCAGAAAAGCAGTGATGAAAATAAAATATGGGAAAGAAACAAACAAATATTTTGCTTAATGGCTACTAGTCCCTGGAAAATAGGAGTGTTAATGGGCATAATGATCGTTGGAAAATTGGAACTTATTGATTTAGACAAAATGTTAATTTCAAATTTAATTATCACTTTTTTTTTTTTGAAAATTTTACTATTAAAATGCTATTTTAAATCAGCATTATTAGAATAATTTTTTTCAGTATGAAATGAAAAAAGCGAAAGTACAATTTGGTCATTTTTCAAAGATTTAATTTTTTAAAAAATCAAGTACTTTTTTAAGGCACGGAATAAGCAAAATAAAATTCAAAGAGTTTTCAATTACAATGGGAAAAATGGAAGATACTCATATTCAAACTTACCATCTCGCTCTGATATCAGCATCTTTTAGAAACTGGACAATAATAGCCCAAGACCACAGATCTTTGAAATATGGTGCATCATAAATCAAAAAGAGATAGCCAGCTTTTAAAAGCTGATATACCTGTGGTACATTACCACGTAAAGTCTAAAACAGAAAGAATATTATATTACTTTAATATGTTGATTATGAAGAGTATTTTGAAAAAATCTAATAATTAATGTTGACAATCAATTTATTAATGATGATGAATTAATAAAATGAAAGTAAATATTTTTCTTATAAAACACAAAAACAATTCGACATTACTTTTTGTTTTTTATTTGGAGGTTGCTCAACATCTTCGTATCTCCAAAATAAATGCCTTTTCTTCTCAAAATATGTCTTTGTGAACCTAATAAATAATTACAAGAACAAAATGCAGTTTTGAAAATAATTTATGAATTTATTAAGTACAAACAGAATGTAAAATATTCATAAGTAAAATTAAATCATTTGTTAACATTAAATTAATATTTTTTTATTTAATTAAAATACAAAACCTCAAAAACTAAGAAATAAATTGGGAGTAGTTTTCTCTGCAATCTAATTTTGGAAAAGAAGTATGGTTATATTCCATTCTAGATTGTAATATATAAATAGAAACACAGATTGCCCCAGAATGATGTATCATGCTAAATAAACAAATGCATACTCTAACTATTTTAGATCAGAAGGTATATAAAATTGAATGTTGAAATGAAAAGTGTTATAAAGGAAACTTTTTAGAAAGACAGAATAATAAATAAAAAATATTCGATGTTTTTGCCAAAAAACGATTTTTTTGCGTAGTCCCCCATCTAAAATATTAAATAAGGATTGCAACAACAAGCAGGAATTAGGAAGAGTTTCAAATCCGAGAAGAATACTGAACAAAAATTTACTATAATTTGGACATGAACAATAAAGAATGTGGAAAGGATACAATGATGTTGTTTTTTGAGAAGGCAGGAGAGAGTATTTTTTAAATATATGTACAAACTTACTATTTTATGCAAGATATGAAAAATATTCTTATGAAAAGTGGACTGCTTAAATGCTATATACCCCATGTATTTATTTTTCAATATATATTTGGGTTTAAAAAACCATTAAGCTTTTTATTAAAAAAACAATTAGATCCTGAATATGAATTCCCCATCTTCATTTTTAGGCATGCATTCTTATGGTTACTTACTTTTTTTAATTCGAATTTATTGCAAGCTAATATTCCACCCAAAAGGCGAATTTTATCCCTTCAGTTCTATGCAATGATTTTTCTTAACCCCGTCGTATAGAATGACGAGTCTGACTCATTTATGGAATTATTGAATTTTAAATCTGCAATTAAGTGAAAGTATTAAGTAATTTAAAATGCAAAAATCACTAGAAAAGCATCATTACCTCAAATGTCCTTATATTATTCTAGGGATTAAAATAACAATTGTCCAAAATAAGATCTGCCATCTAATTAAGAAGTTAAGTAAATTCATTTGTCAAGGGGTTAATGTGTTATTTATGAATATTCTATGAATAACTATTTTAATCATATTTTTATCAAGGCTTCTTTATTCAGAGTCTATTAAAAATTGAGAAGCATCTGAAATTATATAGGGCGAGGATAGAACCTGGGACCTTGTAGCCGAGTAACAAGATCACAATACAAAAGCAATTGCCTGTGTTTCGTAGCTGTTAACTGGCTTATAAGCTATTCACCACA
>JAPMOR010125288.1:279483-361408 GCA_026543865.1 Argiope aurantia
ACTTTGGGTTGCTGCGTCAAGTGAGTCTGACGACTTTGGGTTACTGCGGGTAGATGATGCCACAACTGCTGTATGAAGGTTGAAGATTCATCGTCCGAGGTTACCAATGTGGTTAATTGGTATGAGCGAGGATAGAACCTGGGACCTTGTGGTTCGCAGCCGAGTAACACGACCACAATACAAAAGCAATTGCTCATGTTTCATATCTGTTATCTGGCTTATAAGCTTTTCATAACAGTAATCACATCCAGGTGAAAAAATAAAAACAATAAAAAAAAGAAGAAAAAGTAAAACGATATTTCCCCGATTACATAGTCATAATATTGAATGTGCAGTCTGAAGAATTTAGGTAGTAATTTATTTAACAAATTTAGTGCATATATGGATAAACTCTTTAAGTGTAGCTAAAAATATACCATACAACAATTTTTTTTGTCATCAATTACAGTTGGTAATATTTCTTTAGTGTAATAATTGTAGCCTTATAAATTAGATTGAAAAAGGAAACTGATATTTTACTATTAAATAAATTTAATTTACAATTATACAATTTACTCACTTCAGTGCTTTATAATGAATTCACATATGTGACTGCAGCAAAATAACTCTTTTTAGCATGCATATTCACAAAAGTGTCAAAAGCAAAGAGTGTTTTATTAAATTTAGTTTAACATGAACTAGATTTTAGTCAGAAAATTCTCATAGTGAAATGAATAAAATGAATTTATCAATTTGTTACCAAGGTAGTAACAATTAGATGAATAAGATGATGATTAATTTAGAACTTGAATTTGAATGATGAATTATGGAAAACCACTCTATCATCCTATTCATGAATAATATAAAAGTTTCAATTTCTCTAATAATTCCACTGGCAAGTAATCAAAGTGCACGATGAAAACCATTTTTTTCTATAATTTATGATAAAAAATTAGCAAAGGATAAAGATTAGTCGGGAAAAATATGACGTCTTACTCACTTGCCAGCTTATTAATTTTCTGCTAAATATAGTATAAATTATATGCTGACTGAACATTATAACATTTAAATCAGATGACTGAGAATTCGGACTTCATATTGTCAACATACCATCACATTGAATTTTTTGTTGACAAATCAAAATTTTTTGACAAAATGTGACATATCTCATGTCTTATTCACACGTTGCCTTGTCAGTTATATTGCCAAAAGTAGTGGAAACTAAAAGTTTGATGAACGACATTTGAATCAAATGTCTGAAAGTCTGTGGATACAGTCTTCGACATTTATTACTTTCAGCTCATAGTCAGCCACCTAAAAGTTGTCGGCAGAATGCAATATCCTATTCACTTGTCGGATATATTGCCAAATCTAATGAAAATCATAAGCTAAATGAATGACATTTCAATCAAATGTCTGAAAATCTGCAGATTTTACATCTTCGGCACTCAATGCATTGAGTTCATAGTTGGCCAACCAAAAGTTGACAGCAAAATGAGAATATCACATCTTCGGCACTCAATGCATTGAGTTCATAGTTGGCCAACCAAAAATTGACAGCAAAATGAGAATATCATCCTGTTGATATCATATTCACTTGTTACCTTGTCAGTTATATTGTACAAATTATAAGCTTAATGAATCGCATCTAAAAATCTGCAAACTTAACGTCTTCAACATCAATTGCCTTCAGTTCTTAGTTCGGTCTATCAAAATTGCCCGCAAAATACAGTAAATTATTGACCTACTGTCCTATTAATTATTTTGCCAAATATAATAAAAAACTTTAACCATTACTTGAATATTTTGACTGCCTACAATATATTAATTTTAAGCTGAATTTAAAATAACCTTATTCGATAATGCGCAACTGTCTATGACCATCCTGCAATAGCTTAGAGGTCAAATATTTTCAAATAAAATAAGGCTAATTTAAATTTTTAATTTATTAATATTTAGTATATTTTTTATATGTTTTTATTGATGTTTTTAATGCTCAAGTTTAGAAAATTGCTTCACTTATATTATTTTGTTAAGATTTGAAATTTCAATATAAACAAGCATTTTCATGTAGATCAAGAAGTTCTCAAACTTTTTTAGTTTAATACAAAATATGTAACAATCAAAAAGATATACATTATCATAAATTCATTTTCTTTTCCAATCAAAAATAAATGCATTTCCATATGGAGTGTTTATAATTTTAAAAAAAGTATTTTAAATTGCATTATTTACTTTATTATTATTAATATTATACTTTCTATTCTTTATACTTTAGCCTAATAATTACAAAATATAAATATAATATATAGTGTAATAAATTAGACAATAATGCCTAATAGATTAAAAAGCAAACAAACTTTGATATGTTGTAACAAAATTTCATTCCAACAAATTTTGACATATTGAATTTAGTCTTCATTAATGTATTTAGCCATTGAGTGCAAGGTAAGGAAAATGGTAAATAGCAGCGATGCAAATGTCTCCCAAGCCAAATTCTTAAAAAAAAATCTACAATTCATTCTAGTATTATATGTATAAATATATATATATATTAAAGCAAAATACTAAAAGGAGCACATACCAATTTACACTTAAGTTATTTGTATAAAAATTATACCACCAAAAATAAATATCATTAATAGAATATGTGTCATAGCTTTAGTAGGTATCATATTCCTAAGCAGACATTAGTTTCACAATTTGTGTTTAAAATATTAGATTTGTTAACTCATGATCTCAACCGCTTGTTAACTGAAGTATGCATATCAACAAGTAGTACAGATGAAGAGCTACTAAAAGATAATGGCTTATGAAAAAAAAAAAAAATTTATTAAGTTGCTCCCCTTTGTAAATTATTTCTACAATATTTTTCACATGTAATAGGGTTTCAAGAAAGATTTTCTGGCCTAAAAACTTCACTGCATTTTTGCTTAATAATCTAGGCTGTACAGCATTTTAGTCATCAATATTTAAAAATATTTTATATTTTTCAATATATTATACATGTAGCTAATATTTCAATGATATATTTGCTCTCAAACAAAATACACAAATCCAATAATATCTTAATTACAATCATTCCCATACATTAATGTCAACTTACATTAATGAATTATTTAATCAGACATAAAGAGACATTCTACAATTTTTGCATTTGCAATAGAAAAAAAAATTCCTTAAGTATGGGAGAAAATCATAATAAAACTAATCACCAATACAGAAAATATATATATATATTAAAAATGATCAAATATTATAACAATAGTCAATACTGGTTTTAATATCAAGTAAATCTCTTTACCGTCCAACTTCAGGATAGTTCCAAATAAGTTTGGATAAGCATATACAGAGCCATTCATGTCTCAGATAACAGTCAGCAGAATCATCCAAAAAACTACTTGCTTGAGAGAGAAGTTCAAGTAGTACTGGAGAAAACAGCTCTGCTACTTTTGTTGTATAGTTTTCTTTCAACAAAACATCCGAAAGTTTATTAATTATCTCTCGAGATTCTTCATTATTCCAAAGCTAAAAAATTATATAATAATGTAAGGAATAAGAATATCAAATTTTAAATTATGGCACCATACATTATATTAGATATAGAAAAAAATATATATAAATTCAAATTCATAACAATGTAAATTTAAAAAATATACCAAGTTTTATAAATGATTCTTCCATTTTTTACCATATTTGCCACATAATGCATATGATTGTTACATTCCAAAATATTCATTTCTGATTAAAAGGAAATTAAGAACACCCTGTAGAATGCTCTCAAAACATTATCTCCCTCATCATATTATATGCTTGTTTCTGTGCTAAATTCTAAATAGAAATTACCTACAGTAGTTTTCAGACTATTATTTGTTAACATGAATTTTGATAGATAAGCAAATTAAAAAGTTATTTACCATATTCTACATATAAATCGAATTAATTTTTAATATGCATTATACGTTTCTCCTTCTCTTAAAAAAAAAAAAAAAAAAACCTTAGAAAAACAACTGGCAAAAATAGATTCAAAAAATAAAGTGATAAATTTTGAAAGAATTTATAAAAAGATTTAAATTATAATTAACCAAATTAGAAGATGTCTATTTCAAACATAAAAAAAGATGGTGTCTTGGAGCTGAAATTATAGTTACCAAGACTGCTGTGCACCTTTTATAAATGATTTTCCAACATACTATTCAACAGACTAGTTGCTTATATTGTATATATCATTGTGATTATCAGATGCAGATTACATAAAGCAAGATCGACAATAGAACAAATCTTCAAATTATGAAAACTCATGGATAAGACAAGAGAATTTGACACTAATACCCACTATTTATTTATAGATTTTAAAATAGCTTATAACTCAGTAAACAGGAAATTGTTTATAGAGTCAATGAGAGAGTTTAACATACCTGAAAAATTAATCAAATTGCTACGATTACTTTAAGCAAAACTAAATTAAGAACCAAAATTCGGAATAACCTGTCAGAACTTATTCTCATTTAAATTGGCTTCAGACAGGGAGATATACTGGCTCGTCATCAATTCAATTTCACTCTATAAAAGATTCTAATATTATCACAGGAGGAATAATTTTTAATAAATCTGAAGATTATTGAATATGTTGATGACACTGGTATTGTTGCTTGGACTTTGGAAGCACTTAAACAAGTCTTTTTTTTTTTTTTTTAGAAGCTGAAGTAAGTAAGATGCATTTACACATTAACAAGAATAAAACCAAATATATGACATGTATAAGTTTTAATAATCCTCATTTTGAAATAAGATTATACATATTTGAAACTGCCATTAACTTCATATATTTAAATCTGAAATGAGTACAATGAATGACATAGTGCCAGAAGTTTGTAATAAAATCACATCTGCTAACAGATGTTTTTGGATTACAAAAAAATTTTGACTACAAAAATATTTTATCAGTAAAAAATACTTATTTACAAAACTTTGATTATGCCTGCATTTCTATCAGTAAATTTCAAATGTTACAAATTACAAGCAAAATTCAGCCTAAAAAAGAACAATTTAATTCATGATGTTTATTTTCTAATGAAATAAGACAAGATGAGTGGTGTTTAGTTTATAAAGAATACTTTTTTAGTAGTGAAGCTAATAGTGTTTAGGTTAAGTCGAGTTAAATTACTCAAATGATATAGTCATAATTTTTATTTTACAAACTATGTCAAATAGAATATAAAATTCGACACACTATTAAATGTATAATTTATATAATTAACAGATTTCAAACAAGAATATGCTTCACAAAGGTTTTATTACTCTTCACAGCTCTATATTTTTCATTCAAAGATTTTTATAAATAAAAATATAGACAAGAAGATTTTTTTTCTACGTAGGTTTACATATCCTTTAATCAAATGTTAATAATATGTCTTCACATTACTAACAGCTTTCTGTTTTGAATATTTGCTTTTATTTTGTTTCAGAAATTTAAACATAAGAAACAGACTAAAAGGGGGAAAAAAACATTAGGAAGAAATAATTATGCTTCATTTCAGTTAAATCATTTAAATATAACTTCATATCCACGACACCATGAAATTGCCAGACATTTAAGATGCATTACTTTAAATGTCTTGCATATGCTCTACTCATTATGTACATGAAACTTTCTAATGGAGACCAGCCGCATGACATCATGACACTATTAAAAATGTAAATGTGTGGTTCATGTAAATTTTGCAATATTGTATATAACTAAACTTCTTTATACATCTTATAAACTACATAGATATTAAACAAAATCTTTCTTCTTTAACTTTCAAAAATGACAGAAAAAATATTTGATTAAACAATGAAAGCAATTTGAACTTCAAGGGCAACAATGTAATCTATGTTGGAATTAAAAGACAAAAAAAAATTTTTTTAATGACAAAATACAGAAAAATTTTCATGACTATTAAATTTTAATTATTAAATATTTGTTTTAATTCTAAACATTGTAAGGATTTTCAGGATGGTATTTTTGGAAATTATCATAAAAAATTGTCAACATTCTGATTGACACTTAAGTACTTGAAATTCTAATAAAAATTGAAAAAAAAAATGCTATAAATTGCACATTTTCTCTCTCTCCAAGGTATAAATGTACTAAATTTGAAAGTTGCAAGTCAAATAGTTTGAAATCTATAGTGCTAGCACACAAGTGTTCATTATTAGTAGTAGAGATTAATTTAATAAGTGTTATTCATAAAAATATTAAGAATAAATATATACTGACCACATTATATGACCAATAAATGCTGTATATAGTACTTATTACAATCAGTAACAGTTTGAATTCCCATTGTGAAAGATATATAACTGATGAATGTATTCAAATATGTTTCTACACATTGAAGCATTTTTGAAAGACTTTCATAACATAAAATTATTTTAATTATATACAAGTACAGATTTATTTTAAAGAGTATTGATTATGAGAGTTGGAACTTTCTATTCATAATTTCAACTGCTATTACATATCATAGAACTGTATCCAGGATTATTTATCTACCTAAATGATACTTTGACAACTATCTAAGCTGTGAAGGAAGCTGTGCTTCGGAATCCAGTAGTTCTAAAATGTGGAAATTTGCTAAAATCTCGAATTTAAATTTTTCGACAATTATAATACTCTGTATACAAGAAAGTAAAAAAGTAACAATTCTTTTCATGAATAATTCTTTTTTCCAAACATACTTATTAATAAAAAAGCTAATTCCTTCCTAAAAAGACTTTATATCAAAACTAGTTTATACTGAGGTAACAATTTGACACAATCTATAAAATAAAAAATAATACACTCTAGACATCAATGTGATGATTATTTTTTATCTCATCAAAAACAAACTTTATTATAATAAAACAGATAATTTCACAGTTTGAAAAGTGAAAATATAAATAATGAAATATGCAAAACTTTAACAATATTTAATTTTCCAATTTTCTAAAATATAATCCCCATCATATAAAAAAAATGAACAATTATTTCTTCACTAGAGACTGAACACTGTCTCAGCAGTAGCAAATCATTTAACTTCTTTTATATAAATTACATGTTGATGATTCCACAGGGTTGCCACTAAAAACTGAGGGGGAAATTCCCTGTGATATTATAAAGCAAGATTTTTATTTATTTATTTATTTATTTTTGCCAATTCATGTGTTTGGACATCAATTTATGCAACTTCTGCAAATTTTTTGACATTAGTTTCATGGAGCTAATCTGTAACAAATAAGGTATGACAATTTTGTACAGGCTAATGTACATTTTTTAGCTATTAGTGAATACACATAAAAATATTTCCGATATATCATTGAATGCATAAAGGACAAATGTGACAGAAAAGGTTTTAATATTCATATAAATTCAGCTTTAAATGATTGTTTCTGAATTTAAAAAATTCTCGGACATTAAATTTGATATTTTTGGATTTTATGTGTCATCTTCTTCGGTGCTCCTTCTAAATACTACATCCAACATCAATGATGACTCTTTAGTAGTGGGCTGAAGTCTTGTCTATTTTCCTCTTTTGACATGACAAGTAAATAAAGTTCCTGTATTATTTAGGCACATTATCTGCTAACAAAGTGAAAAGTATGCAAGAAGTGGATTTTGAGAAGTTCTTAAGCCTAGTCAGCAAAATCAGGATTGATTTTTTTTATCTGTCCATTTCATATTGAATAGGACTCTCAGAGCTCATTGTTTTAAATAAATTCTCTAATCTATTTTAAATTACCTACAGTTTCTCAAACAATAAAAAAAGTATTCAATAAACATATGGCAGACTTAACACCAAGGCACTGTTTCTACAGATTGAATGGTGCTATCCCTGCCAGAGAAGTGTATTCTGTTCTTTTATGCAGTTACTGAAGTCTCGGACATGCTTATTAGCTGCAATTCAGGAATCTTATAGAAAAAGAAAAAGTATTTCACAAATTGAAACTGAACTGATCAATGCAAAAAAAAAGTGGACAGAGTAGAAAATCGCTGAGTCTCCGCATTACACAATCGCAAATGGTACTATTTCGGTCTCAGAAGCTGCAATTACGATCATTTATTCTTGTAGCATTTTCTAGATAGAAAAAAAAAAGAACTAAGAAACTTAAAATTCCCTGTATTTTCCTATTCTTAAGAAAATTTTCAAATTTCTCTGTTTTTTTCTGTTGATTTTTAAATTTTCAGTGTTTTCCCAGCTCTCCCAATGGTGTGGCAACCCTATTCGATTAGCAAAGTATTGTTAGGCATCAAATTAAAGCCAGTTATTTTAATAGCCTTTCTGTAACCGTGCTCATGAACATGGCTTATACAATCAAACTTAATTAAACCATTATGCCATGAAAAGCATATTTACCAGAAAAAACTGGCTTTTAATTGTAAGCTTCCTTTTATGGTATTGAGATTCAATTCACCGATTCTGAATATAAACTGATCAGATAATGAACAGAAATATTCTTCCTCAGTTTTTAACAATGGAAGGAAATCATATGATTAAATATTTAATAAAATAACGAAAACAATTTTAACTTCAGTCCCATTATGAGAAGTACTTTGAAAATTATGCAAAAAAAAATTAAACTTGCTAAATTTATGAAAAAATTGCACAAATAAATTGGGCACACTAAAGATCACAGAGCAGATTAAAACTAAATGCAAAATTATAGTGTTTTATTCTGATGAATTTCAATCTTCTGATATAAATAAGGTGAAAAATTCAAAATTGAAGAAAGGACAGAAAAAAATTACTTAAGTTACACGTAACTGGTTCCAGGCATGATTTCAGATATAAATTTAGAAATGGCATATTTAACACTTCTATAAACTATTAAAATTTAAACCTTTTGTCCACCATTAAGAAAGTAATTCAATAATTTCACATCATCCAAAAAAATATGTAGAATGTACACATGTCATGATATATCATGATACTGGAATTTAAATATAAACCAAATAATCATTTCATAAAAATAAATAGCAAAATAGGTTTAAACATTCTGCAAAACACATTATGGAGGATGCAACAAAACTCATTCTGTTATATATTTAGTAAATCCGAAAATCTGTTATCATGCATAATTTCAATAAAAAGACATTTGTTGCTTAAAAATATTCTAAAACTACAGAAGCTACTTTACTTATTATTCTCTATTATTTATATATTTGAAAAATCAAGAAGTCAAAGAAAAAAAAACTATCAGGAAGTTTTTAATACTTTCATTTGTTAAACGTACTTCTAAACTATTAGATAATATTTTTAACGGCAATCACAATAATAAAAATATTAAAAGCATTGATTGTCATTTTACGCTGTAACTGTTAATA
Source organism: Argiope aurantia (assembly GCA_026543865.1). Taxonomy (NCBI): domain Eukaryota; kingdom Metazoa; phylum Arthropoda; class Arachnida; order Araneae; family Araneidae; genus Argiope; species Argiope aurantia. Next base: position 288,809 of record JAPMOR010125288.1, read on the forward strand.
CACAAAAGAAGTTTACTTATTTCATTGATAAAACGTCATTGATGTTACGTTTTTTTTTTTAATTTATTAGATCACCATCTTAAAATTCTGAGATTCATCATAAAGAATCGCAGTAAAATCTGAAAAATAAAGTAACATAAATGTAAATTTAAAATAAAAATATCACTGTTCATATATCAAAAAATTAAAAATAGCGCGCTTCTCTTGCCTGTCTATTCAAATACTTGGAAAAAAGTGAAGTGAGATATTCATCACCATCTGCAAGCAGATTTAAAGCCGCAGATATAGTCCATTGCTCCATTGTTAAAAATTTTCCCAATAGTTAATTATATATTGATATTTCAAACACACGTGCAAAACATTTTCCCAAATCATTTGACGCTGCCAGAAAAGCGGTAAGGAAAAAAGCACTTAGGTAGACTCGAACCCAAGCGTTAAAGAAAGGAAGTTTCTGAGCTGATTGGCTGATCATGGTAGCAATTTTATTGCTATTAACTTTACTCTATCGCTTTTTTTGGCACATATATCTGAAAACGAATTTTCAAGAAAAAACCTTTTACCGGTACGATCATATCATCAAAAGCGGTATTTGTTATTATATATAGCAATTTGAACAAGCAAGATCAACGGATTACTATATGCTCAATATTTACGATGGGGTATTAACGATGACATATTCTTGGCGACTGTTCCGCTTAGATTTCGTTTGAATTTTAAGAAAAGTTGCTGTGTTATCACATCACACACACACAAAAAAAAAATCTGTCACTCCTATTTTTTTCACCAGAAATTTTTGAAAATTATACAATAAGAAATTTATATTTTAAAGAAAATAAAAATAGATCATATCAAGCTACTTAACATCCAATTTATCAAATAAAATTCAAATCTGTGGCAGTAATTTCTATGCATCAATTTTAATAAATATTTGGAAAATTTATTTAATTATATCTCAATTTTTAATAAATTTTCCATTTATTTTCTAGTTTCGTTTTATTTATTAATATAATTTTTCAAATTCAGAGAAATAAAAAAATGACACAATTCTTATTATTCATATAAAAACTTCAAAAAAATTAAATAAAAGAAATAAAAAAATATTATGTTGCAAATAGAAAATGAGACAAAATGAGCATAATTTTAAAATTTTAATAACTACGAGAGAAAATACTTTATAAGAATTGATAAATATATTCATTTATTTTGTCTACTTTGATACATTTAGTAAAAAAAAAAGTATTTTACTTTTCCAGCAATTAAATGTTATATATTGTTTTAAACATTTTAACTCAAAAAATTATTTGGTAATTTTTTCTCACTTACAGTTATCCAGAGGCTGAGAACCTTTAATTTAAAGAACTCAGACAATACACTACACATATACATTAGACATACATGTTAGCTATAAGAAATACCAGAATCATGGAGATCTGAAAATTAAAGAAGTGAACCATGATCAGAAATTTTTTTTAATAAATTAATATGAACTAATTTTTTGATAAATAAAATTTTATATTAGGGATTTTTTACCTATTAACTCTTGATAAAGTCTCAAAATTGGTTACTTTAATTTTAAAACATTTGATTCATTTTTTCAATTTTCAGATTTCCATAATTCTGCTGTTTCTTTTAATTTATTATCATTAATATTTTAGATGCAAAAGCATTTTGCATGCTCTAAATGCTATGCTTTTCCCAATAATTCAATGCTTTTTAATATTAACTAAACCTCTTAGAGGTGGTCGATATGGTAATTTAATCGTATTGATTCTACTTTCAAATTGCTTCAGGAGTCATGTGATTTAAGCTTATTAAATGAAGATGTCTTTATTTTATTTTATAAGTTTTGCAAGATAAACATTTTTACACACCATTTCAAATTTGAATTATTTTGTAATTTGATAATGTACTTACATTGTTTCCTTTGCTTTCTTGTTACAGCTTTTTAATCAATCTTTTTCCATTTTATTTAATTCATGTTTTTCAATTGCTTTTTTTAGATATATTGATTGCGAAATGATGAAAGGTATCTTTTACCCTTTGCAAAATTTATTATTTGGATGATTCGGAGAATTAGCTCTTCTTCAAGGCTATTATCAACTATTTTGGAAAGCTAGTTTTTCTTTCTCAAGTTATATTATATTATTTTTCAAGCATCATATTTCAATTTAATCCAATATATATTAAAATGTAAACATTTTGGGACTTTTTTCATTCGTTTATGGTTTGATATAAAATTTAATCATTGACATTTGACTCAACAAATAAAAAAATCTTTACTGTGAAAGCATGTTTAGAAATAAATTATTCATTTTCTCATAAATTTATATTTTTCATCTTTAACAAGCAAAAAAAGTAAAATTTAAAATAATTAGGCATTTTGTATTATCGAGGCTACTTGTAAAGAGTAGCTAATTGTTGAATAATGAAATAAATGATAAATTAGAACTTGCTTAAATTTATTAATATTTATGGTATGTATTTCCAAATCTAATAACTATTTTTTTTTTCAAATTATCACATAAATAATTTTATATGGTGCAAAATAGTTGCAAATTCCTTTTGAAACATAAAATATAAATATCATGTCATTTTTTTAAAACAAAACTACTATTCTATATAGATTTTTTTTTAACATTGTAATTTTGTTTGTTTTGGAGTTCAATTTTAAATTTCTTTAATCTGCATATAAATTTAGGAATATAAATCAGGAAACTACTTACAAATTATAAATAATAACCATGATAAATGTTTTATCATTATTCTTTTTTACATTACTATTTAATTACTGTATTATTCCATTGATAAGAATCTGAATATCATGACTCTAAAAATGACAACTAGATTTATAACACATACAATTCAATTCATTGCACTTTCATTATTCTTCAGTGGACTTCCTAAAAGCTCAATATAGTGAAAGCTAAATCATTTTTAATCTAAGCAATCACTAAATCAAGCCATTGGGATTCCTCCATATCTTTAATGAAGATCTTTTTCTACAGTCATTGCACTTCAATCATTTGCTTCTAATTGCAGATTACTCTAAAAAATATTGCTAGGTTTATCCTACATGGAAATATAAAATATTAATTCATAGGAATAACATAGTAATAATGGAATTACAAACCTTTTTATAAATACAAATTTGAAAACCATCATATTTTTCAAATAAATCGATAAAATAAAAAATTCCCAACCAAATATTATAAATTATGAAAACTTATACATAAGTTCTAGAAATTTCAATCATTCCAAAAAACATAAAGATACATACAACTGACTTTTCTTCATAATCAGTCTATGTATAGACACAACAGAATTGCAGGAACATGCACTTCATTCAGTATATAAATTTACAATAGCTTCAAAGAAAATAAATTCTTAAAGAATATTAATACAGCATAACTCCAAGTATCCCAAGCCCAATAACAAAAATCTCAATTACCTGAATTAATTTCAACAGGGAAAAATGAAAGAAATGTGAAACTTAGAAAACAATTGGAAAATGTTCAATGACTTTGACACATCTTTTCCTAACAAAAGAGGTTGTTTGCAAATAAAATAATGCTCATATATATTGTATAGTTCTTGTATAATTTTGTAGCTTAAGTGTTGAGTTCTTTGTTTTTTTTCTACATATGATGCTATTGTAAATAATTTTGTGTTCTATCAATGAGGCACCTTGATTATGTGGATGAGAAGCTGCCATAAATGTAAACAGGTTCTCACATCCCTGGTGGATATATTACTATAGTAGGGACTTGTTATCTGCACTCCAATGATGGGACTATTTCCTATAGAATAGATTGGGTTATAGTGATGAATGTGGCAGGTATTTCAATCCTTAAGGCTTTTAACCTAATTCCTATCTTTCATTACTTCAATGACAATCATTCTAATTATTCTGGATCAGGAACAGCCCCAAGGGTATGCAATCTATTCCTAATTCCTAATCATAGTTAACTCCTGCATAAATTGCAGCCACATAATATGTGCAAATTTGAAAATGTGTGCCCATTATATGACTGCTCGCTAGAAGACAACAGAATGGAAAGGGAATGAATGGATAGGAAATAGAAACAAAAGTGAATTTCACTGAATTACCATTTTTAACCTCATTCATTTTTTAAAAAACTTTTTCTTCACTTTATGTACACAATTAAAAATATATCTGGGTCTAATAACTATTGAGGATTAAGCATATGTATCAATACAAGATGCATGCAATAAGGGGAGAGGAGACCACAATTTTACACAGGGTGCCAAGTATTCTGGAGCCAGCCTTGCTCTGGATACCTAGGCAGAATATACTTACTTACTGGGTTACTATATTTCTAAACTTCATTCATATTTTTGATACAACCTAATTGGCCTACTTCTTATATATCTAAGATAATTTGAGTTCTAAAGTAATTTAATTTCCATTTAAAAATATCACAGCTTATCAATAGACAGATATAGTAGAATTATTATTATTTTTCAAAATTTGAGCACATATTTTAAATATAAAAAAAGAATAAAATATTTTCCAAAGGCACACAATGAATCAAGATAGGCTATATACAATTGCAATTTTTACATGGGCCTCAAGATAAAAGATTTTATTTAATTATTTGTAAGAAAATAAAAAGAAAAAAATTGATTTTAGCTAATTTTCAAAATTAAAAGTAATATTCAATAATACTTTTTATTTTCAATTCTGCAAAATTAATTTTTCTCATGAACTGATAAAAAATAATGTTCTATATATAAAACTCTTTTAAACCCACACCAAATTATCATCTCATTATTCAGTTGTTTTGGTGAAAATCTGTATAGATGTAGTCAGCAATACAGAATAAATAATTAACAGTATATTTTCCAGCTTAATTTTTTTATTAAAATTATTCTATTAAAAGATTTATTCCTTTTAATTTAATAAAATAAGGTATTGGCTAAATATTAAATTACTCAAAATTACCTTTTTAAAAATTATGTCAGCATGCTGGAAAGCAAAGGCTTTTATTCAAAATATTATTTTTTTAAAAAAAAGTTTCTATTTCTTTCTCTTTTCAAGTGGATAGATAATCTAACTACAAACTTATTATAATTTTTCCCATCCTATAATACATTTCTCAATAGTTTCAAATCCAACCAAATTACTCTAGTTATCATATTTATAAGATAACATTAAGAAAGCTTTAAATACATATACACATATATAAATAAGAGATAGGGACAAACTTATTGTTAAAGACAATATAGAAATCTTTCCACAATCATATTAACAGAACAACTGGCATAGGTACTTATATATAGTTTTACTTAAAAGATAAAAAATAAATGCAGGGCAACTATGTACCACTGTATAGATGATAATTTAAAATGACGGCATACATACCCATGTTTACATTGCGCAAGCTGCCATTAATCATAACATTGTAAATGTAGAAATAAATATACTATTTATGATTAATTTAAGAAAAAAATTATACAAAACAGAAAATTCTACATGATCTAAAATTCTCAGCATCCAGAGAAATTTTATTTAGAAAAATTGATTAGATAACAACTTAACTATGTGATCCTATACTGAAGATCAACTAATACTCAAAATGTAGAAATTTAACTCTTGCATTTTAAAATTGATTAATTAATGTAATTAGTACAACTGTTTAAAATAAAATACTCAAAATGCAAAAATTTAATTCTTGCATTTTAAAATTTATCAATAAATGTAATTAGTGCAACTGTTTAAAATGAAACTTTATTTTTTAAGTTTTCTGAATCTACAAAAAAATCAAAAAACTGTTTAAATATGTAATGAATTTTGATACAAATAACATTGTAATATATATCCAAGGAAAAATATTAAATTGTAAGGATTAATATTTTTCAACAAACAATTCAGATTATGGTTTAGCTAATAATAATATATTCTGATATAAAATAATGCAAAAATATAATAATCATTAAAAAACGAACAATTATTCTATAAAATAATGGCTTAACAAGTAATATATAAAATATCACATGGAAGCTACAGATGGCAGTACTGAAAACGTTACATATTGTAATATTTGCAATTCTTGTAATAATGTTAGTTCTAAATTCTTAAACTTGCATGATTGAAAAATCTATTATTCATTGAGATCCATCTTAATGAACTCAAATGAAAAAAATCCATCGTTCTTTGAGATCCATCTTTCATCTCCACTCTCATCATGAAATCCATTAAAATTTGGCGCGATTTGGTGAAATCTTCACAAGGTTACCATTCTTTATCACCTGAACACAGCGTCCAATCAAATGCGCTGAATATAAACATATGGTCACTTTTGTGATACATCCGGTAACAACATGTTGCCTTCCTCTCGATACAATTCAATATAAACATTGTAGATCTTGACATCGTACACAGTTCACAAAAATATCATAATTTACCTAATGCGAAATCAAAGTATAATCTCCAATTTTTTTCGTGCAATTTTTTGGGTAGAGCAACAGACGAATATAATATATAATAATAAATTCATCAAGACTATTCAACAGCTTCAGAATCCCCCCTCCCCTTCTAAATTAAAATGTAAGCATGGCTATGATTTTCCAATAGATTAAAAACTTTAGTCACGAAAACTACAGATTTAAAGTTTACGATCGATTCATATGGCAAACAAGGAAATTTTTTGTTCACCTAACGAAAAGTCCTTCCACCTTTTTTTATTTTTATCGTAAAATACCATGCTGAATATAATTTTGCAGTCACTATTAAAAGCAGCGGTAGGTTCCCAACTAGGTAGACTAGACGGTTACCTAGGGCCGTTGAACTGAGTAGAGGATCACAGACAAATCGATTTTAATTTAAATCTGCTACTAATAAACAACAAGCTTGGAAATTATTCATTAAGAAAAGAAATCTTAATCAACATACACATTAAAGCATTGATTAATCTCAAACGTTATCCTAAATACAATGACTTGCTATTGTCCAAATGTAAAAATTTCAGGGATGTTTCGATTATGTTTCCAACTGTGACAAGTAGAGAACAATTATTTATCACTATTCCTTTTTTTTTATATCCCTTTTGTTGCATGATTTTGTTTTTTTAATGCAGCGTAAAAATTGAAATTCTTTTAGCATATAATAAATGAATATTTATTTGTAATTATTATTTCTTTTCTTTCGAAATATCTGCTCTAAAAGTAAATAAACTCTCTTGAATTTCCTATACAGCAAGTTTCTAAGCTGATTAAAAAAAAATTTAAAAATTGTACAGAAATATATTTATACTCTCTAATATTTTATTTTTATATTATGTACTAAATTCGATTGTTTCAGGCTCAATGGTGTACACAGAAAGACATTCAACTGTTCACTTTTAATGTTAGAGAATATTAAAGTGAAGTACAAAATGTGAATTAAATTTTAATCTGAAATGACGCTTGTTATTTCTCAACTGATTAAATTTCACGAAGTTACTAATTATTGTTGCATATTTGATATTGAAATAAATGCTACATCAAATTAATGGAATGAAATAAATGCTACATCAAATTAGAGGAAGAAATGCTTAAAAAATGTAATTTTTGATGCTTTATTTTATTAATTTCCAATCCATATAGTTGGAAAATCGTAAAACACATTGTTGAAATGATTTTTTTTTAACTGTAAGAGGTCATTATAAAAACATTCCATTTTTCACAAAGCATACTTTAGAAGTGGCTTTTATGCGCTGATAATTTTGAATCTTACCTGATAAAGAGAGCATTTCTTTTCATACATCTGTCGCACACCATTAGGATAATATCTACCAGGCCAAAGTAACAACTACAACATATCTTCAGTGAAACCTAAAACCCTTCGTAATTGTCTCTCGATTCATTTCCCATAATTTGAATGGTATATGCAGGATAGAGTGAGCCAAAATTTTATTTAACTTTATTGAAAAATGCGATATTTTTAAAGTAATGACACTTGAGAGGCTGATCAAATCTTACCGCGGTTTCAATTAACGGCTCTACTTTTATTATCAATTCATTAATTTCTAATAACATATCAGCATTTAATTTCTAAATTAATAAAGTTCTATAATTGCATGTGAAATAAACATTCTGTGGGTGTGTTCTCTCTTGAATTTCTTGTGTGCGCGTTTTGACTTTAGCTTTAATGTAGAAAAGAATCAAATATGCATATTTGATCCCTTTCTTTTATTTAAAATTTGATATGGATCAATAATGTACGTTATCTAATTAAAATTCCGCTTACAAACTTATAATAGATGGATCGAGTGATATTCAAACGTTAAACTGATTAAGTTTAAAATTTGGGAGGGACCTATAATAAAAATAATATAATCATATCCCAAATTTTATTTATCTAGCTCATTACTTTTTTGAATTATAATGTTCACATGTATATAAACAGACAGACAGACTTCCCAAAGAAAAATGTAAGCCATCATTTTATAGAAATCTGCAATTTCGGTGTGAAAACATACTAAATTTCATTCTTCTTGCTCATTTTCTGTTTTTGAGTTATGAAATTCACAGACAAACAGATTCAAGGATGTCTGAAATATGGAAATTCATAAAAATCTTTATCTACGTTCTTAAAGAGTAGTATAATTTTCTCTTCTAGAATTTTACACTTTAGGAACGAAAAACACAGAATTTTTTTTTAGTTTTTATACTTTTATTTCTAAAGCAAATAAAATTTTTGTGAAAACTAAGAAAAAATGCGGAAACATTTTGTTATTTCGGAATAGGGTTATACTATATTATATATGAAATAACTTGCTCACAAAAATGACAATAGCAATATTTACACTATAGAGATGCATAAAAGGTAATGATTTATTTCAACAATAGTGAAATCTATTCTATCTTTTTAAAAAATATTACAAAAATATAATTGTTAAATTTTAAAAACCGGTTTTAAGGTGGGTTTACACCTAGCCAGTTATAAGATTTCAGTAAGTCACGCATGCCCAGGAAAAAGATAGAGCATGCGCTGAAAGCGCGCACAACATCAAGTTCTTGTCTCGACCGGACAAGTACTTGCTACTGCACAGTTTCTGTGCATGCGTGAGTTTACTGGTTGGTTTGTAGCTGGCTGAATGTAAACCCACCTTAACTGAAAATGGAACGTATCATCAACGAAATAATTTTACTTAAAATGTCACATTATAAAAGTAGACCAGCAAAGGATGGAAAAAAGAAGAAAAAATGTCGAGACCTGTTTGTTGGGCAATCTTTTGTTTTAATTACTGCGTCATAACATTAAATATTCATTAAATTTTCAGCGACAGAATATGATATTCTCCGCTAGTCCTCGAAAAAGATTGTATTGGAAACCAGTTTTAGTTTTGAAGTTTAGTTTTCTAAATTGCTGATTCAGATAATCCTACAAAAGTCCACGATGGTAATATCTGTTAGATGGGTTAGAATTTCTAATAGTTTCCATGTATTATAGAACAATCAGTTCTTTGAAATTTGAGCAGATCATTACAATCATTATTATGTAAGAAAATATATAATCTGTCAACTTCTAATAAGGAGCCCCACTATGGCGAACTGTAGTTTGAGATCATTCAAAATACCCAATCAGCTATACCTATACATTTTTACCTTGATAATAACTAACTTGCTTTCTTAAAAAAATCTACTTTACAGCCTAAAATCATAATCGAACTACCTCAGGTTAACAATTTCTCTCACATTCATTGGTAACAGCTCTGTTTTTTTGCCTACTTTTCTCCAAATATCTTGAAGTTTATCTGAACTATAAATCTTTATCCAAAATCCATCCATTCATCAAGAAGACAAACAGTTTCATCTTAAAAGATAATGGAATACCAAATATCCTGATATCCATAAAATATCCTTCCAAATATCCATAAAAATTTCCATGCTCATTTGCGAAGTCTTGAAATCAATTTTTCCATTAATTTCTAAGGATGATTTTCCCTGTAAACAGTTTTCTTCGCATATTTCAGATGATGCTTTTATCGTCCAAAATATCTGAAATGAATATAATAATCCTAGTGATGAATTCTCTGAAGGTTTCCTTTCTCAAATATCTTTCTATATACCATATGCTACTTTTGGTGTATTAATGCCTGGATATTCTTTTACTTTTCATGCTATCAACCGACGTTTTTAATTCAGAACTATGGACAGCACTCTGCTCTTAGTTCTTTTTACGGTTACTCCTTTCAGCTTGAAACTTTTCAATGCATCTCTGCATTGTTGCGGGACATCCCCGAACTGTTTTAGCAATTTTTTGCTGAGATTCATTCTAACTGTAGAGTCTCACATTTAAATATTCCCATTAATGCTGGATTAAGCCTTTTAAGGGTCCTTGGGCAATGCAAATCCTGGAACCCGTTTTTCTAATTCAAACATTCAAAATCAAATTTTTTAAGATCAACTTTAATTTAATCTTTATATAAGTAGTTTTAAGTAGTAAATTTTAATAAACTGAAATAGAAAAATACTAAATTGTAGATCGTTTTCTAAGCGACCCAGGGTGGTCTCCACAATATTGTCTCATAAAGTTCTAACAAGAGTGTTATCCCAGAGACCGCCTTGCATGTCATTGACGTACAATAGTTATGAAATATTAAACTTTGATGTTAATTTAATATTTTTACTGAATCTATCGTGCGATCCTTGCCGCGTTTTTTTGGCGATTATTCCCTGGCATACGTTTAATAGTATCCGAAATTTTGCTTCAGTCGCACTTTTTCCCAACTGATTGAAACAAAAATTTCATACAAAACTACGTTTTTGAATAACCGCGTTTACATATTCATGAAAGTACAGATCGACAGACAACCAACCCGTTGTTGAATTTGGCTCAAAATCCGACAGGTGTCTGCACTGTAGATATTAAATCTATGTACCGAAATTTAATATCTAACTCTTTAATTTTGTAATAATGTAATATCTAACGCTTTAATTTTGTATTTATTTGGACAGCCGGACAAACAGACTTTTGTGGCAGATTGAATTGAGAGAGGATAGAACATGGGAACTTGTGCTTCACAACCGAGTAACATGACCACAATACAAAAGCAATTGCTCGTGTAGCGTAGCTGTTAACTGGCTTATAAGCTTTCACCATAGACTCTCCCTAAAGTGAGCCGGAGGTGAGATGAACGATATGGGTGTTGATGTATTTAGCTGTTGTTTCTATTGCTTCTATACCCATTTGAATATCTGAGTAGCGCCAAGCGTTATGACGAGCGTGTGTGAGAGAGTGGTTGCTGTTTCTGCTTCAAGTGAGTCTGACGACTTTGGTTTGCTGCGTCAAGTGAATCTGACGACTTTGGTTTGCTGTGGGTAGATGGCGCCCCAACAGCTGTACGAAGGTTGAAGGTTCATCGTCCGAGGTCACCAATGTAGTGAATTGGAATGGATCACGTCCGGGTCACCAATGTGGCGGATTGAATTGAGCGAGGATAGAACCTGGGACATCAGTAACATGACCACAATACAAAAACAATTGCTCCTGTAACGTAGCTGTTAACAGGCTTATAAGCTTTCACCACACTTTCTCAGAACAGATTTTGCTCATAATTTAATAGAAATCTACAAATTTAGTGTATAGACTATATATTTGATTTCATCTGTCTAACTGAAACCTTTGTCACAGACAAACAGATGGACATTTTTGAAAAATGTGTTATTCGAACTCAGTGGAGATTAGTTATATCCAAATATATTAGTTGCAAAATATCTAGATGGAATTTTCTAGCGATTACATTCTCTATATTTCGTACACGGGAAAGTAAAATGTTGGTATATCGAATACATAAAAAAAAGCATAACTGAAGTTTAAAAATAATTTTAAACAAAATAATATATAAAAATAACAAAGCTTTCTTAACACGATCTAAATAATAAGTATTAATAGATCAGACATTTTTAAAATCATAAAGCACCACATATTTTTAGGTTTATAAAATATTTTAATAAAGCCGCGCAATTGTTAATTATCATGAATGTTAATAGCAATATTTCAAAAACTAAATTAATTTGAATAGCAGGCTTTTATAATTTAATAACAGCATAAATTTAAATAATTTTTTTAAATACAACAAAAATAATCAACTATTCGGAACCTTTTAAAGCCCTTGGCAATTGCCGGTTTTGCTTATTCAATAATCCGATCCTTCATAGGATAGATCCTTTCCACATAGGAAACACAATCATGTTAATGAATCAATGACAACTTAAATGGCCAAATAGCGAAACTTAGCATTAAAATTGTAAAACTTTCTTCAAATACAAGACAACGCAGCCATTATAGTATTTAACATTTCTAAAAGTTTATAATGTATAGAATTCTCAGTGTCAATAATTACAGTATCTAAGGAGTAAGTAAAGCTGTATATATTCACTTTCATTTGTATATATTACATACTCTTTCTTGCACATTGCTCACTTCTGTAAATACCTCTTTAAATAAATGTGCATGTTTGAGAATTCTGGAGTAATATGATAAGCAGGCCAGCAACAACAACGGCAACGTCGTGATGTTTCGAAGTTCCGCAATGTGACAAAGTGGTCACGAGCACCTCCACATCATAATTTGGAATAAATACTTTAATTTGTAGGTTTATGGAAAAGTTAAAACGAGCGCAATAAAGCTCTAACGTCATGAGATTTGGTATTTAATTATTATTATTATTATTATTTATGATATAATTAATTAATTAAATAAATATTTAGATTATTTATGGTGTAAATATAGAGAATTTTAATGGAATTAGGTTGCCCGTGCCTTACTAACTATTGGGACTGATTTGTCTATTTTTGGCTTATTTATTTTGAAAAGATTTCTAGAAATTTCACGCATGTAGCTCATCGTAGATATCTGAGGCCTAAACCAATAATTTTGAGAATTTTATCCACCAGATTGGTAACAGAGTTAATTAGTTCTCAGTTTTTTTACTGAGGGAAAATTAATATAGATATTATCTGTCGCAGCTCTCGGTCTCTTCCTCGAGCTGGATATTGCTGGATCGTATGCAAGCAAATTTAGTCACTTGTTACGAATGTGGGGTAGTTTGTCAAAGAATTTAATGGGGTCAATTCATGTGACGTAAAAGTCACATATCATGTACTTCTTGCGCATGGCATTTAAGTTTCATCCTCACCGCTTCCGTCGATCAGTCTGCCATTAACGTTCTCCGCCAAGTATGAAGTGGATTTTTTGCTTTCATTTGAAGTTATAATTTTTGAGTCATTTTCTTTCCTCTTATTATGTGTTAACAGAGTAAATACTGGTGTGCTGATGGATGCATGTTTTAATGCGAAACACAAGAGTGACTGTCATGATAAAATGTTTTCTTATTTTCCTTTCAACAATCCTGATGTGGGTTGATAGCTTTGGTATAAATTTTTTCAAGCCTTCGAAGTCGGTGATATGCTCCGATCATTTTGAAGAATTCATTCAGTGTGTGTCCATTTATTAAATATAGCTGTTCCAGTAATTTGTTAGAAAAACTCTTCGAAGAAAAAGAAATCGGTAAGCGATTTGCCGTCAAAAGCAATCAAACAAAATTGCGAGTGCATTTCTAATTTACTTTATTCACATTTGATGAAATTTCTGATAATTTTGAATATGCTTAGAAGGTTTTAAAATGTTTACATGAATATTACATTGCATTTTTTTTTTACAAAATCTTATCTAAATTTAATTAATGTAAGTAAGCAAACTCCTGTTGCAAAAATAACAACTGCTATAATGCTAAACTTAGGTAGAAGTGAATATTACTAGTTTTCTAATTACATTTGCAGATTTGTGATGGATTCAAAGTGAATTTATATCAAACAAATTTTCTATTGTTAAAAATGAAATGTCCATTGTTAATTGAATTTGAACTGAAATTGACTGTTATCATAATATCCTGTTATAACATTGTGCACCTCAGTGATTTCTGTTTTAATAAATAAAGGTCTTTTCATGAAAATCAATTTCCATATCAGCATTTATTATATAATTTTTATTCCCAATTTCATTGCTACATGCATGTTTCAATTTTTTTTTCTCAATTTTGAATTATAAAATTCTGTGAAAGCATAAAATTGTTTCTTTATACTCCTCTTTATATCCTATTTATCAGCTCTCTGTATATATATATATATATATATATATATATATATATATATATGTGTGTAACATTATTTTATGTGAAGCAGAATGCAATTTGAAGACAGTGAAAAGACTTTTGAGACTTTTTACATTTTTAAGTTCTTTTTAATCCATCGGGAAAGCATTATAATTTACAAGCAAAGACGTGGACATTGTGCGTCCACCACAGCACATTGCAAAAACAGAAGTGGGGAAGAAGAAAGAAATAAATTATCCCTCGTCTTATATAACATGAGATATGGATAGGGAATATATTATTTTATAGTGCTAATATATTATTAAGATTCTGACAGGGATTTCTGACGCATGTCAATCACATGTAAAGGAAACACGGGGATCTTTTAAAAAGAATGTGCTTACTGGACAGTTTTTTACCCCTTCACGCCGAGCGTGTGAAAGTATCGGCGTTTAGTCGATTCAGCAATTTTATAAAGCTTCTCTTGAATTAATTAAGTAGAGAGAGTGGAATTGGATCACGAAATAAGAGAATATTTTAGAATAAAGTTACTATGGGCTAAATTAAGATAAAATCTTGAAAATTAATTAAATTGAAATTAGAGTTAAAATATCCTTACAATGTTCCCCCCACTGCAAGACGCGTAAGTATGTCGGGGCCCTCTACATACAGCTTTACCTTACAGTGGTGGTCAAGTAAGAAACTAAAATTTAAAAGCATATTAAAAGTGATACCAAAGTTTCCCTTACCTTTACAATAATATAAACATTAATAAAGAAATGCATTAATCATTTTACATTAGAAATATAAAAAGAATTATATTTGTAAAAATGTTATATAAAAACCTTAATAATAAACAGTAATAACAAAATATTAAAAATTAAATGATTGTAATGCACAAATGTATTCTGGCTATTTTTCTGCAGGAACTCAGCTGTTGAATTTAATTTGGTGAGGATTGTCAATGATATATTATTCTTAAATTCTAGGAAGTCTGACTCAACAAAATTATTAATTTAGAAATAAAGTATTAAATTATTAAATATAATATCAATATTGTTATGATTTCACCCAAATGAAATATCGGTATAGTAATGATTTTAAATTAAGTATTTTAGCTGGAAATAAAAACACAAGATTCAAAACTTCAGGTAAAATTTGGATATGAAAATAATAGTTGCAAAATTGAAGTATTTCATATTAAACACTTGGAACAAACCATAAATATAAGATTCAAAAATATGTAATGTAATTCTTGGAAATGAAAATAATACTTGTAAAATTGAATGGTTTCCTATAAAACTTTTGGAAATGTAAATAAATGTGAGATTCATATATTTCAAATAAATCATTTGGAAATGATGATAATAATTGCAAAATTCAAAAATATCAAACAAAACACTTGTGAATGAATGTAACAGACACAAGACTCAAAATACTCATATGAGATTTGAAAAAAAATGTAATATAAAAAATATTTGTATTTTGTAAAAAAAACAAGTATTTGGACACAGTGATAATAGAGGGTGGCTTAATACCTGTCAGGGGTGTAACAATTTCCCCTGAGGTATTTACTACCTTAGTCTAATTATCATGTGCCATTAATTATTAAGTATATAAGAATCTTGGTATGTAATAAATATGAAAAAATTTAAAAACTCAATATTTTAACCTAAAACTCATGATATTTTGAATAATATAAAAAGATTATTTGTAATCATATTATAATAGAAAAATGCAATTTAAAATCAAATCAAAAGTACAGAATATAAATTTTGAATTTCACTTGTTGAGTCAGCTGATGGATGATTTTTTTTTAAACACTGATCACTTTTTGAAGAATAATCACTTTTGAATTAATCACAAAATGCAATTTTGAGCACTGGAACTGGCACTGGAGACTACTGGCGAGTAAAGCAGACGAGTATTATACTGTGGTGATGATATAACAAGGAAATGATGTCGAGATCGGGATTATTCAGCATAGGTAAGGAGCCAGAAAATTTTTATGATGACAAGGAGCCCCAACTCCTTGAGGATATAAGGAGCACGCACATGACGATATGGAGCACAAGCACAAGGGTATTAAGCAGCAGTGTCGGATGAAGCCACAGGTTAGGCACGGTAACATCGACGCTGCGGTAACATGACGGAATGCAAGGGATTCAACGGGAACTGGACCGGACCCTGGACTACGGTTTGCATGAAACAATGTTGCCGGAGGCAGCCGAGGGAGACGGCGATGAAAGAACTTCGCCACGGAAACATCGCAGCTGGCGAACCTGGACCGAAGCAGTCATCTTTGAAAAACAGCGAGCGCAATGCAACGTTGGAGTCTCACCCGTCGATTTAATTTTAATTAATTTGACAATTTTTCACAGGAAACTATCCTTGTCGACTTTTTAATATGTAACATTATTTTATGTGAAGCAGAATGCAATTTGAAGACAGTGAAGAGACTTTTTACATTTTGTTCTTTTTAATCCATCGGGAAAGCATTATTATTTACAAGCAAAGACGTGGACATTGTGCGTCCGCCACAGCGCGTTGCAAAAACTGAAGTGGGGAATAGAAAGAAATAAATTATCCCTCGTCTTATATAACATGAGATATGGATAGGGAAAATATTATTTTATAGTGCTAATATATTATTAAGATTCTGAAAGGGATTTCTGACGCATGTCAATCACATGTAAAGGAAACATAGGGATCTTTTAAAAAGAATGTGCTTACTAGACAGTTTTTTACCCCTTCACGCCGAGCGTGTGAAAGTATCGGCGTTTAGTCGATTCAGCAATTTTATAAAGCTTCTCTTGAATTAATTAAGAAGAGAAAATGGAATTGGATCACGAAATAAGAGAATATTTTAGAATAAAGTTACTATGGGCTAAATTAAGATAAAATCTTGAAAATTAATTAAATTGAAATTAGAGTTAAAATATTATTACATATATATATATATATAATCATGACCTTATTCTTGTTTATTAAATTTACTGTATTGTGTGTTTTTGTTTTATTTTATGACATTCATTCAATGTAATTTTTATCAATGTAACTTTAGCATTTAAAAAAATTTCATAAATGTTCTGCTTTAAAAGTATATTGTTCAACATTATGTTTTTATTAGTGATAAAAAAAAACTGTTCTTTAGTATCTAGGATGTTTCTGTTGAATAAAATTGAATTCATCATTTACATTGACACTCTTGTCATACTGTGTTTATATTATTTCTAAGTGTCTAGAAAAATAAATGTTGATAATTAGTAAATAGTTTTTTTTTGTTTGTTTTTTGAATTAGTGAGTACATTAAAACATACATTTGATCATATTTTTTCAAATAATTATCACTTATATTTTCTCTCTCTCTCTCTCTCTGTATATATATATATATATATATATATATATATATATATATATATATATTTGTAATGTGTAAATAAAAATTATGAAAGCGTGATTTGTTTGTTTTTCTTTAATGATTTCTACAAATTAAAATGAAATTATTTATTCATAAGTTGCATAGATTTAAAAAAAGTTATCCATACCTTTTATATTTTATAATTTGAAATTGTAAACATAATTTATTCAATATATAGTAATTTGAGTTTCATGTTCATTTTCTGAGCAAACTGAAAACCTCAAAGTCTCAATATTTATAAAAGTAATTACATTAGAAAAAAAATAATTTTATTAGTAAGCTTTAAAATATTAACTTATCTAAGAGTAATAATTATTTTTAAAAAGAACTAACTGGGGGAACTATATTCATTAGACTCAACTTTCAATAATATTTAAATAATATGTAAAAAAGAACATATGTAATTTTTCAAAAACACTGCCATAGTCATTTGTCAAAATGTATAATTTGGATAAAAGGGGGGGGGGAAGAAAAGAATAAAGCAGCACCAAATGAATTAAAAAGCGATGTTAATGAATTATTCAAAAACAATAATTCCATTGAAAATACTAATTAAAATTTTAATATAAGAAATAAAATTATACAACTAAGAAAATTTGGAGAAAATAATATCTTTAAAAAAATCAGAAGTTTTTAATAATTGATCGGCTAGCGTAATATTTACTAAACAATGGTTTCGTCAACGTTATCGACAGACACGTTGCGCAGAACGGTTGAAAATTGAACAGAAGTGGTTTGTTTGGTACCTGACACGTGACCGTGAATTGACCCCATTGATGTTCTTCTGATAAATTCCGAAACAGGTTCGTTCAATTTTGAGATCGTCATGTAAAATTTTCCTCCTGATATACCAGGGAGCGTTTACAATCTTCATCAGGTGCCTATTTTGAAAAACTTGCAACCTCTTGATGTTAGTGGCGGAAGTCGCCTCCCAAATTTGGGAGCCGTACATTAAAATTGGTCTTAAAATAGCTTTGTAGAGCAGAAGCTGAGCCTAATCGATAGCTTGTTCCGTGGAGAAATTAAGCTGTTGAGTTTAACACTCATTCTATAGTACTGTGCGAATTAATTGGGACAAACATATTTTTTAAGAAAATTGTTCCTTTTTTGGAGATTTTCTGTCTCAAACTGGTTTCAATTGCATTTTCTTACAACACGCGACTGCCCTTGACTAGTCTAAACCAGTTTGACCACGTGATCATGACATGTCGAAAATTTTTCCCTTCAGTTGCTGTAAAAAGTGGTCTCTTATATGAATTGTCTCTTTCTGACATGTATTTAAAAAATGGATATCACTCTCATAAAAAGGACTAGAGTTGTTACCCTTAATCAGCATACTTCTATGACTGTGCAGGATATTGCTGCACATTTGGATTTGGAAAATGTAGTGTTTCTAGGATTATTAATCAGCAAAAGAATTTTGGGACAGTGTCTCCAAAATGAAAGAGCAAATGTGGACGCTAGACCACACTTCGAACAGACAAATTTCTTGTACGAAATATTACAATGCATCCTTACAAAACAAGTAGAGATCTTCAGAGAGAATTATTAGCTACTGGTGTGAGCGTGGATTCATCGACAGTTCAACGAAGGTTTATTGAAGCTGGAAGATTTACAAGAAAACCAATTGAAAAACAGTTATTAACACCTGCAATGAAGAAAAAAAACGTTTGGATTGGCCAAGAAATATCAATTCTGGACTGCACAAGATTGGAAGAAGGTTGTATTCAACGACGAAACGCATTTTCTTGTGCAAGGGTTTCGACCAAGATTTTTCAGGCGAAGTGATGGAGAACCCATCAGGGAACAGCATCTTATTCAAAAGTTAAGCATCCTAAGAAACAGATATTTTGTGGTTATTTTGCTTCTGGAGGACCTGGCAGCTTAATACCAGTTGAACAAATGATGAACTCTAAACAATATATTTCTATAATAGAAAGTAAAATTGGCCTATGATGCAAACGTTCACTGGTGGTGTTGGTATCTTTCAACAAGATCTAGCTCCATGTCATACTTCTAAGCTAACAACAATTTTTTTTCAAAAACAGAAAATAATGGTTTTGGATTGGCCTGGTAATTCTCTTGATGTAAATCCCATCGAAAATTTTTGAAGCATTGTAAAGAGACGTTTGAGTAAAATGGACTGCTCAACAAAGAAAACAATGACTGACAATGCTATAAAAGTTTGGTTTCATGATGACGAGATCAAAAATTTATGTTTTAATTTAGTGGAATCCATGCCAAACCGTGTACAGTATCTGATTCAAGCTAGAGGAGGACATATTTTGTATTAGATTTCTATACTATGCATGTAAGTTAACCTATACAAATTAAACAACATTTGTGAAAATTTTTGTGTTTGTCCCAATTAATTCGCACAGTACTGTAGTAGCTTTGGAGAAGGCTGATCTAATATGACAATTAAAGCTTAATTTAGCGTCTAAAACTAACCCTAGGTTTTTATATTCATTTAAGAAGGGGACGGGTTGGCCGAAAATTTGGATAGGTGCTAAATCAGACATGAGGCACGCTCATTTATTTGGGTTGACTTTTATTTTCCAGCCGATGAGCCAGCACAGTAAAACGGTCATGTACTGTTGTATGTTTGCAATGTTGTGTGTGGATCCCTATGCTGTGCGAGAATGGCGGTATTGTCTGCAAAGATTGCTAAATGACAATTACTAGCTCTAGGTAGATCGTTAACAGAAATGTTAAAAAGAGTTGGAGGAAGTGAACTCCCTTGCGCACTACCGCTCAGGATTGGTCTGAGGGATGAAATTACATCGTTTACTCGCACCCGAAAATTACGAGAAAGTAGGCACGAGTGTAAAATTTTGACAAATTGTGCCGAAAATCCAAGTCGCATGCACTTGAATAAAAGCCCTTCGTGCCAAATTTTATCAAAGGCTTTGGCTACGTCGAGAAAAAGTGCACCTGTGGTTTGGGACTTCCAAAAGCCGTCGTGAATCAATTCTGTAACACGAATTAGCTGGTTGATTAGTCGACAGATTTTTCCGAAATCCAAATTGTTCGGAAATTATTACATTATTGTCGCTGAGGAATTGATTCAGGCGTTTGAGAAGCGCGGATTCGTACATTTTGCTCAAGCTTCTAAGTAACGAGATGGGACGAAAATTTTGAGGTAAAGTCAAGTCGGAGTTTGGTTTTGGAATAGGGACAACCACAGCTGTTTTCCAGCAATCGGGAAAATAACATAATTCTAATAATTGATTTAATAAAAAAGTTAAATATAAAATAAATATAAGCAGGAGATTTTTAATCATGCGATTTGTAAATAGGTCCAATCCTGGCGATTTATTCGGCTTAATTCGGCGATTGTTTACATGTTCCAAGTGTCAAAAAATTCTCCAGCCGATCTGTAACGTATTTCGTCGGAGGGGGGGGGGTTGACAGCCACGTGTCAGCGTGTGGCGCAAACTGGTCTTGTAGGCTGCCCGTCAAAATTTCCGCCTTTTCGATTGGAGCAGGGCGAATTCTCCCGTTTCCCCTCTTAGGGGGGGGGGGATCGGAGAGAATGGTTTTCTGAGAAAAGAGGAGAAAGTCCGCGCGTGTCTAGGGTTTCTAAGGCAAAGAGTGAGTCCCCTACATTTTGCACAAAATCAATATCACTATTTTCCATTAGGACTTTTAAATCGATATTTTTTGCGCTACTTAGTACATTTAAAACCAACTCTCCGACAACGAGGCTGAACTCATCTTTTCTTAAACTTTTGATAACAGGCATTTTCAAATTTCACAAAACTTATCAAACGCAATATAAATAATTCAACACAATTAACATGCACAAAATATAACAGTCTAATTAACCAACATGATTGCTTGAACTGAACTACACACTTATTACTTGAACACAATAAAAATATTTGTATGCTACACATTTTTTTATGGAAAAGGAAATAGGATTTTAAAATATTTAACAGAGTGAGGGGATTTCTAATTATTTTTAATATTGTAATTCAAAAAAATACATAACATCCTCCAAAACAGTTTTTGTTGTTTATTGATCTGAAGAATATAGATATTATAATTTGAGATATAAGGTGCATACTTACTTTTGTGACATTGTATGAAGATTATTTTGTTACTATTCCGTTTATTTCAGAAATATTTCAATTTTTATATAAATAATAAAATTCGATATATATAGCATAGATTGTTATATATGGCTTAAGTTTATTCCAGTACTAGCTGGTAAACGGCGCGTTGCTGCCGCAGAAGAAATAATTTTGAAAATATTATTTGAAATTTAAAATACCTGACAACATCCTGTGTAGATGATTATTCATTAATGAAAAGAAAAAAAAATAAGCACTTTCACTAAATATTTTCGATTTTATTTCACTCGCATTGATTAGCATCAATCATAATAATTTTATTTTGTTTGATATATGAGAGATTAACTTCGAATGACACGTGCAGTTTGTCATTTGTCCTTTGTAACTTTAAAATATAGCCTTCGCGCGATGCAAGCAATAAATTGATCACGTTTGATCGGAACCGATTGAACGGTACAGCAGCACATAAAGTACGAACAAACAAAAATTCATTTTTATATACTAGATTATCCGTTTTTGATGACCAGATCAAAGTAGGGTTGATAACTGGTTTTTGCTGCATCAAATACAGATTGACATTGACACTCAATTAAAACGGATATTTTTGTACCAGATGATTTTGTATCTGATATTTGTATGGATATCCTTATACTTTAAATCAATCATAAAAGATAATTCCTTTCTCGTCGGAATGACACCTAATATTTGGAGAGTATCTATCCTACATATTTATGTCGAGTCTGGTGGCTGATATTGAAATGAATATGATCCCAAACTGAGATTTCGCTACGTCTTAACTATGTGCCAGTGGCCTTAGCTTTGAAAGTGATGAACGGATGGATGAAAAGAGGAAAGGAAAGGGTTTGTTGTTATAGTTAATAAAATAGAACGAGCGATTCTTCAGTAGTATGTGCATCATTACATAGAGTAAAGGACAGAAATGGTTGGGGGAAAAAAAACATCATGCATGGCAATAATGTCACTAATGCTATGCTATACTGATCTAATACTTGTATCAGATTGACAAGGTATCACCATATCAGAAACAAGTGAGATAGAAAAGATTGTCGATCGACTCCAAAAACTGATACCAAGTATCTGATACTCTTAGTCTACATTAGTTTTATGCACTTGATACCTTCGCGTATCTGCTACAAAGTATCAGGATCCCTCAATTCTACAAGTAATCCAGTAAATTGTTTTTTAAATCGCCATTCGTAAGAAACATAAGAATGGAAAGAAGAAACATTTATTTTTAAAGTTAGTATGTTCTGCAAAATTAAGCGTGCATGAATTAATGTCACTAATGCATGATAATAAATAATGGCATGCTAGTCATTATATAACATTCTTATTATAACGTCATTATAAGAAGAAAGTAAAATGTCAAACTAAAAAAACGATACTATAAAAGTATTTCAAAATGTGCAATCATTAGAAAAAAAACATACATCAATATTTACTTCTGAAGTTTTAATTATAATTACCACGATATTAATAGATTTTATTAAAAACAAGTCTCATACAGAAAAATATACAACGTCTACAATATAAATCTGCAACATCAATTGTAAAAGTAAGTCGAATCTTCGTATCTTGATCATCAACAATAAAAACGATTTAAGTTTTATTTCAACAATAAAAATATTATTAAATATGCTTAAAAAAGTTTTTGTTTTAAATTGAAAAGGATTATAAGACAAAAAATATGAGGCATCACTGAAAAGACAACTTTTTGAATTTTAAGATAATATAAGAAACATTTTTGTGCTATAATATTTTCGGAAATTATCGCAAAAAACCTGCGAAAATTTCGCTTAACTTTTAATTAATTCTAATTAAAAAATTTTAAAAATTCACTCCAAGAGACATATTTTTATTATCCAAAAATATATATGTCCCAAAAATATAAACCGTCTGTCCTGTAGAATGTCCACACAGACAGGGACACACTTTCTTCTTTATTAGAAAAAAGATGATTTTATAATAAACTACTCATAGATAAAATTAAATAGACAAGGGAAAATATGTACAATTTAAAAGTTATTTATGTTTAAGTTAGCTAGCTAAAATGGAAAATGAACAATTTTACTGGTTGGAATGAAATGATACTGATTGAAAACTTTATGTGTATTGACTGAAAACATCTATTTTCTTATAACTGTCGAGTTCTGAGTTAACATAATCTAAAAATATTGATTGAATTCCAATTATAATAAATATATTACTTAAATTAAAAACAGGATTTTTATAAATTAAAAATAACCGACTTTAGCGTCTAGCTGGCTCTCAGAAAATATTGGTTGCATTTAATTTCGTCTAAGTTTCTTATGGTTATCTTGATGTTCATGGTTTCCTAAAGAAAATATTTTAAAATTTCAAATGATGGCAGCCATTAAACCTGATTTTTTTTTTCAGTAGCCTTACAAATGTTCTATTTATTAAAGTACATGAACGTTCCTAATGGAGTTGAGTTCCAAGACATTATAGAACTTGCAGTGTTCCGAGCCTTTTCCCCTCCTCCCAAGAGGTGGTAGTACAATCTCTGGTTGGTTGGGAATCGATTAGTAATTGGATGGGAGAGTGCAGCGATAACGATGCAACTGATATCGCTTGCGCCTGGCAAATAAGTGTGAAGAAGACCGTCCACGTTTAAAAACAAACTGAAGTGAACGGACTGTTCACGAGTCTGCGTGCTCTTGTTTCATCAATGTGTTTCGTAACTGATTGTATATAAGCATTGCACATAGCCGTGTTTTGTGTGTGAATTGATAAAATTATGTTGCGTCTAAATGAAATAAATGTTTTAAAGTGCAAGTGACTATATTTGCTGATGAATTTTATCATCTTTTGAGTAATTCACCAAATTAAAGAAGAAATCGGGTAGATTTAAAGGTCCTGATATATCGAAACACTTCTGAAACGAAAGCAGATGTAACATTTGTGGCGTCCGCGATAGGACACTTTAATCTGGTGAGTGATTTATAGAATATTATTTGCATTTGAAATCATGGATGCTCTTAAAATGAAGCGAAAGTCGTTAAGAACTTCATTTACTAATGCAGAGAGAAATTTGGCACAACTCTTGGCGATACTTGAAACTGACGCCAAGGATATTGATAAACTTCACGTATTAAATTCACAACTAGAGGACAAAATTTCTCGTTTGGATGAGATTCAGAACGAAATATCCTCATTACTTTTAGAAGAGGACACGGCCGAATACGAAACAGATTTTGAAGCGGCTGAAAATTACAGAGATAGATATCTCGAACTGAAATCGAAAGTGGCGATATTCTTGAATAAAAATTCCAGATGTGTTTCAGAATGTTCTTCAAAAAACAATGTTGCGAAATTGAAACTACCGAAATTTGAACTAAAGAAAGTTTCTGGTGATCCGAAAGAATTCCTCACATTTTGTAGTATTTTTTCTAAAATTCATGAATCGGATGAGTTATCTGAAATCGATAAATTCCAGTATTTATATCAAGCGATGGTGCCTGAATCCAAAGCTGCAAGATTTGTTTCCAGTTTTCCAATAACATATGAAAATTATTCTAAAGCGGTTCAACAGTTGAAAATAAGATTTGGTAGGGAGGATCTTTTATTACAGATCTATGTGCGAGGTCTTCTTTCTCTTATTATGAAGAATGCTAATACCGGAAGGAATTCTCCTGATTTAGCGAGCTTCTACGACATGTTGGAAACGGAACTAAGAGCTTTGGAAAGCTTGGGACGCACAAAAAAAAAATTGAGGACTTTCTGGAGCCTCTTGTCGAATCATGTCTGCCTGAAAGTGTTCTACGTGCCAGAGAAAGGAGCCGAGTTTCCGAAGATAATGATGACTCTACAAGTCAAAGATTTCCGGAAAAATGAATGTGTTTTGTGCATCATGAAATCGAATCGGAGGAGATGACAAGTTTAGCTCGAGAGGGATTTGTTAAAAATAATGGAGTAGTTAAAAGAAATAATAATAAAATTATAGTTGGAGATGTCCCGGATGTAGCAACAACAGCCATGTTAGTAAGTACAAATGCTTCTCATGACGGGATACCCAAAGGTAAACCAAATTGTATATTTTGTGAGAAATAGCATTTGAGTTCCGATTGTCTTCTGGCTCAAAAAATGTCTTATGATGAAAAGAAGCAAATATTGTTTAAAAAGGGAATTTGTTTTAAATGTTTGAATTACGGCCATATTAGTAGAAAATGCAGAGTTAAATTGAAATGTTTAAAATGTAATAATCAGCATGTAACTTTAATGTGTTCTGATAAAAAAGAAATTCATTCATTTAAAACTAATGAAAGTACTGAAGTTGCAAATAATCTGTCGAATAATAATTATAATGATAAAGTATATTTGCAGACTATCAGTGTAGAAATTGTAGGTCAGGGAAATAAAATTCGAGTTCGAGAACTCTTAGACAGTGCGTCTTCCCGTTCATACGTTAGTGATAGAGTTTTTAAGTACTTGAAACTAAAACCTCTCAGACGTGAAAAGGTAATTCATGGCCTATTCGGAGGGAAAGAAACTGCTCCATTAGAGCATGGTATATATGCGATAGAAATTAATGATTTAAATGGCTCATTCAAATTGTGCAGTGAAGTTTTTTCTGAACGTAAGATTTGTGGTTTTGTTCCAAAAATAGAAAACCAGCATATATTAGAGAATTTAAATGGAAGATCGAATTATCTGATGTTTTTGTAACGAAGATGAAATTAACCTTTTATTAGGAGCAGATCTAATTGGAAAATTATTAACGGGAAAGTGTGTTCAGTTAAATTTTGGCTTAGCTGCAATTCATACAAAATTAGGATGGACTGTTGTTGGCTAAGAAACTGGACTCCTTTCCAATGATGATGAAATAGTTGTAGATTCTTCTGTGCAAACAGTTCTGTCTTTGTATGTTAATGATATTTCCTTAAAAGAATTGTGGGAAATTGATTCTTTAGGTATTAGTGATCCCATTGAAAATATTTCAAAAAGGAAATTATTTGATAAGCAGTTAAAAGAGTTTCATGAAAAATTAGCCGTTTTTCCCGATGGCAGGTACGAGGTGGAATTACCATAGAAATTATATTCTTCAAACTTGCCAGATAATAAAGAATTAGCTTCGAAACGACATGAGAAAGCTATAACGAGAGCGCGAAATAATGGTTATCTTTACGAATATCAAAAAATATTCAATGAATGGGAACATTTAAAAATTATTGGAAGAGTCCCAGAATTAGAATTAAACAAAAAATGCCATTATCTTCCGCATAGACCTGTTATTAAAAATAGTGACCAAAGCACTAAGATAAGACCAGTTTTCGATGCGTTGGCAAGAGAAAAGGGAAAACCGTCTTTAAACCAATGTTTATTTACTGGACCCAATTTAATCGAATTATTACCTGATATTCTTGATAGATTCATAATGTTCCCGATAGGTTTAAGTGCAGACATAGAAAATGCTTTTCTTCAAATTGAGATTGCTCCACATGATAGGGATTATCTTCGTTTTTACTATCCTAGTAATGAAGGAGAAATTTATAGGTATTCTAAGGTTGTATTCGGGGTTACTTCTAGCCCTTTTATTTTAAGTGCATCAATTGAGCATCGCCTTGATCACGGTCATAATGACTTTGTTGACGTCGTGCAGAAATTAAGACATTCATTTTATGTTGATAACTGCCTTATAAGAGTGAATAATGTTACTGAAGAAAAACATTTTATTGAAACAGCGCAAAAGGTGATGTCGAGAGCTTGCTTCAATCTCCGAGGATGAGAAAGTAATTTTACATGTGAATATATGTGCAAATCATCTGGTGTAACATTTGTTTTAGGTATGCTATGAGATCTTGAAAATGATTCTCCAATGTGTAACATTAATTTCAAAACTTTAACTTGTGAAACTAGAGTTACTAAAAGATTAATTTTATCCCTTGTACAGCAAATATTTGATCCCATTGGTATTTTAGTCCCAGCCACTTTGCTCCCCAAACTTCCGTTATAGAGTAAATTTCCGTAAAAGAGTAAAATTTCTTGGGACGAAATACTCCCTAGTTATTTTATTGAAGAGTTTTGTAAATGGCTAACCGATATATCTTTATTGAACAATGTAAAAATTCCACGTTATATGGTAACTCTAGAAACTTCTGAATTTCATGTTTTTGTAGATGCCAGTAAAAAAGCATATGTAGCTGTATTTTTGTAAGATCTGTTGATTCGGATGGAGTAAAAGTTACTCTTGTACGGGCGAAATCTAGATTTGTTCCCTTGAAAACTTTGAGCATACCGCGCCTCGAACTGATGGCATGTTGCATTGGGGCAAGGTTGGCAAATTCTGCTCGTAATGCCCTTGACTTACCAGATATGAGAATCACGTTCTGGGCTGATTCTTCAGTTGCTCTTTGGTGGATCAAGGAGAAAGGAGATTGGTCAGTTTTTGTTACGAATAGAGTGAAAGAAATCAAACAGTTATCTAGATCTCAGTTATGGCGCCATGTGCCAGGAAATATGAACCCGGCTGATTTATTATCAAGAGGTTGCTCTATTAAATATATACTGAAGTCTGAATGGTGGAATGGCCCCAATTGGCTCTTAATGCCCTCGGAATGCTGGCCATTAGATAATATTTGCTATGACATTAACGAGATAGAGACAGAAAGAAGAAAAACCAAATTAAGTAGTGTAAATTTGTCGGAAGAAACAACCCCCTGGTATGCCTCTAGGTTTTCTGATTATGATAAAATTATAAATGTGGTCATGGACATTACGTTTTGAATAAATTATTACGTTTTGATAAAATTATAAATGTGGTCATGGACTTTACGTTTCATAAATAACTGTAAGAAAAATTCTGTTTCTAAATCTTCAAAACTTTCTCTGTCAGAAATCGAAAACGCAGAAACTGTATTGATACGTTTAATCCAAAACCAATATTTTGCTGATAAAAGTTCGATATTGTCAATTGACATAGTTAAAGATAATGTTGGTATTTTAAGATTTAAGACACGTATAACTGAACTTAAAGATGTACCAGACTTTTTGAGTCCAATTCTGTTGCCAAGTGATTATATATTTACTAAGTGTTCGATTGAATTTGTTCACAGAAAGAATTGTCATGCTGGAACTCAGATTATGCTGTCTATTTTAAGAGAAAAATTTTGGATTGTAAAATCACGTAAAACTATTAGAAATGTACTTAATGATTGTTTGAAATGTAAACGTTACAAAGCAAAACCATTGGCTACTGAGTCTTATCCGCTGCCTGAAGATCGAGTTTCCGACACAGTGACCTTTGAAGTGACGGGAGTCGACTCAGCAGGACCACTTTTCTTGAAGAACAGTTCGAAGGTTTGGATTGTATTGTTCACTTGCGCTGTATACCGAGCTGTTCATCTAGAAATTTTGCCTTCTCTAAGTACCAATTCTTTTTTAATGGCATTCCGTCGATTTATAGCTAGAAGGGGTAGACCAAGTACCGTCTACTCAGATAATGGCACTAATTTCAGAGGTACAAATAATGAACTATCTGAACTGGATTGGAAAAAAATCACTAGGGAGGCAAACATACGTAGAATTTTGTGGAAATTTAATCCCCTCACAGCTTCCTGGTGGGAAGGCTTTTAGGAACGGTTGATTCGGGTTCTCAAAGAACTGTTAAGACGCTCTCTCGGAAAATCGATCTTGTGGAACTCGAAACTGAGGTGAGGAACTTGAAACTGTGTTATGTGACTCCGAGTCTGTTATAAATTCGCGTCCCCTAACTTATATCTCTGAAAATTCAGATGATCTTATTCCTTTAACTCCTTCTATGTTTTAAATTGAGAATCGAAATTTTAATACTAATGACAAAGACATGGTAGAGACCGAACGTTTAAGAAAAAGGATAAGATATAGAACTAAATTGTTGAAAGATTTAAGACTTCGTTTCCGAAAAGAATATTTGAGTTTATTAATTCAAAAACAAAATAAGAAAAAAAGACATTCATGAACCCAAGATTGGTGAAGTTGTATTAATAAGAGACAACAGTAAAAAACGATTGAATTGGCCTTTGGCGATAGTGGTAGATGTGTTGCCAGGTAGCGAAGGAAAAATTCGTACCGTTAAATTAAAAACACAGTCTGGGGGTTCTCTGAGACCTGTGCAGCGAATTTTTCCACTAGAATTAAACATTAATGAAATTGATTCTCTCACAAAGAGTGATAATGAAAGTATTCAAAATGAAACTATATGTAAGGGTGATTTTTCTCACACTTCCTCCACCCCTGAAGCTACCGAATGTAAATTTACACGATCTGACAGATGTATCAAAGCTCCCAATAAGCTTGATTTATTCAACCAAACTATGCATGTTTTTGAGTTGCAGTAATCACTCAAAAAGTGGGGAGGATGTGAAGAAGACCGTCCAAGTTTAAAAACAAACTGAAGTGAATGAACTGTTCACGAGCCTGCGTGCTCTTGTTTCATCAATGTAAAAATATGTTTCGTAATTGATTGTATATAAGTATTGCACATAGCCGTGTTTAGTGTGTGAATTGATAAACATATGTTGCGTCTAAATCAAATAAATGTTTTAAAATGCAAGTGACTGTATTTGCTGATGGATTTTATCATCTTTTTGAGTAATTCACCAAATTAAAGAAGAAATCGGGTAGAGTTAAATGTCCTGATATATCGAAACACTTCTGAAACGGAAACAGATGAAAAAATGATCAATATAAGAGAAGAGAATACTGACTTGCGAGGTCGGTGAGACATTTGAAATTTTGTGATTCATTTTGGTTGTTGGCCTTTGTAGGGTTGCAACGATTAATATTTCCTATGTCACCACGGTTTCTTTTGTGTTTATATTTGTAATGTGCCATTTAAAAGCTAAATTCCCTCAATCTGGTATTCACACAGAGTACTTACTGGAAGCATATATTTCACAAACATTAAACAACGAATACTACAGAGCCATTAAAAACTTAAGGGAACTGGGGACATTTGCATCTTTAAACTAGAGGAAGTGGTCTCCCCAGAACTTTCTCGCATACCCTATAATAAACAAGCCATGCCAGAGAATGCCTCACATGGCATTTGAGTACAACAGTTAATAAATGTTAACTTTTGGCGTGGATTTAGCATTTTTATTGAATCTATCCCGTTATTAGTGGCGAGTTATTTCTCGATTAATCCCTGACATGCGTTAATAATATCCAAAAAATCAAATCTGTGTTTTAGACGAGTTTTTTTCTCAACCGACTGAAACAGAAAACTTCAGCAACGGATTGTAAAACCCTCCGCGATTTTGCGCATGCATTAGGATGGGTTTAATTCTTCAAAATAGAGGTGAAAGAAAAGATGAAAGGAGGAGATGTTTACAGTTACTAGTATGTAATAGGAAAAATCCAAGGTCAAAGGAAATACCGGAAATGCACTCATCGTTCCGGGTGTCACTCCTTAATGAGATGGAGTCGTTGAAATGTGGTCGTCTCAGAATCTGTTGACGAACTATACTGTTTCTTTTCAGTATCCTGAGACGACCACTTTTCGACAATTTTATCTCATTAAAGGGTGAGACGGAAAGATGAGCGCATTTCCGGAATTCTTCGTCATTCTTTGACCTTGATTCACAACCTATTAGATACTTTTACGTTCATTTTTTTTTCGCGTGTATTGGAGTATCGTGTCATTTCAGATTTTTTTATTTATTTCACTTTAGTCTACGAGTAATCGGAGTTTACTTTCATCTCAAATTTCATTCAAACATCTACTCGTTTTATCTTTCCTCTCATCCCTATTTTGACGAATTAAACCCATCCTAACGCATGCGCAAATGTGCGGAGGATTTTAGAATCCGTTGGCAAACAATAACCATGATTTTGAACTATCGCGTTTTCATGTTTCTGAAAGCACAGATCGACAGACAACCAACTCGTTGTTAGATTTGGCTCAAAATTTGACAGATGTCTGCACTATAATTAAATCTCTGTTCCGAATTTTACTATCTAGCTCTCTTCGCTTTGTAGTAATAATGTCAATGTATATTCGAACGGTTCGACTTAATGCAAACGGTATTTGTCCAAAATTTAATAGAAATCTACAAATTTAATGTAAGACCATATACAAAATTTCATCGATCTAGCTTGAAAAGTTTTTGAGTTTTCTTTGCCACAGACAGGCAGACGGACATTTTCCAAAAAAGTGTTTTTCGAACTCATGGAGTTCTAAAACGTGGAGATTCAACAAAATATGGAGTTCGAATTTTTTGACGATGACTATACTTTCACTATACTACGTATAGGAGAAAATTAAAAATTAATTTTTCAATTTTAATCTAATAAAGTGATTGTAATTCCTACTAATATTTCATCCAGTCTTTTTTTCCATTGTTAATGATCAACATATGAAGATTCGGCTTATTTTGGATGCTGTGTGGATCTCAATATAAGGCATGTTTCTAATAATTTTTTTAAAAATTTTGTTGTTTTTATAATTTAGATTTAATTTTAGAACTAAAAAAAATGGTTAATTTTTTAAAGTGGTTTTTTTAAAAATAATACTGCTCTTTGATGTAATATTGTTGAATGTACGAAGATATGGATGGATAGTTAAATAAAATCATAGCATAGAGAACAAAATCGTGAAAGGTATAACAATATAAGTTATAGTACAAAGCTCAAACATGTATGGAACAAAGGTCTGAAACAATATGAGTTATATGCCCATCATAATCTGAAGCTTGTGGTGGAATGAAGATCATTATGATTCATGCAATGGGCGCAACAGGAGGTACGTTTTCGGGTCCATTTCTTTAATGATCACATTTCACACAAAACAAACACAAACAGAAATGACAAGACTAGACATTAACGCGCGCACCTCTTAACAGACCAGCATCTCATCTCATTATAATTACAATAGCAATGCACTATGGGATGCGTACCTAATCAGGCATCGCCATCTATTATCCAGAAAAGAAGATAGAGTAATGCAACTGCTACAAGTTTTAATTTTTTTTTGGGGGGGAAGCAATTAAGACCAAGTTCAATTAAATATAAAATATTTAATTAAAAGTTTTAGCAACCACGAATCCGGACGATCCAACTGATCGCCACAAGTTGTTGATTATTAAAAATGTAAATAAATATAGAGCTGTTTTTTTACTCTTATTTAATTATAGATCCTTTAAAATCAATTAACAGTATTATATAAGTGTGACAATGCATTAAAAATGTACTTTTATAATTAGCGACAGTCTGGGTTATTTTTATTTTTTTGTATAGACCGTACGGGGCCTCCACAAAGTCTAGTTACACGAGCAATGTCAATGGAATTAAAGGCAACATCACCCTTATCCGGACCTTCTCTAAATGAATATAAACTCTTTGAAGAAGTTCAATATTTATGTCATTTTTTCAAAAAATAATAATATTTATAAGCAGGTCTACTATCTTTAAATTTTTTGATTGAAAAAAAAAATTATTAAAACATTTTACAAGATAGACTTTGGACCTAAAAGTCAAGTAGTTACTTCTTGTGTAATAAGAGCTCAATAAGCAAGATTTTTCAAAATTTTAATTAACTTTTTAATTAAAAATAAAATCAAATATTAATGTTTTGTTTAATGCAATTTTAAAGTTCAATGCTTTCGGAGTATATAATTGTGCAAACATTACTTTAATTTTTTAAAAGTGCTTTAGGTATACTCATTTTATTTAAATCTTAATATTTTCTCTAATTTTAATAATTTTTAACAATATTAATACATATTTCACAACAATAGTTTTTATAATTTCAGTTATTTGTTTTATATTCAAGCACGTTGCGGCGATATTTCATATATGTGTGTTTGTGTGTGCACGAGCTGGACTAAGAAAAAATCACACACATGAGGATTAAAAAAAATTAACTTAGTTAGTTGCCTTATAAATTACATAAAAAAACATTTTATGAAGTATAAAATATTATTATAATATTAAGATTTTGTTAAGTATAACTTGTCAGATTAGCATCTATTCCATTAGATTTACTTTTATAATAGTACGATAGTTTGTAGTAATAGTAATGATATATAACATCGAGCGTCTGCTTAAATATTTTTAAGTATATGTTACGCTCAGTGTAAATAATCGGTTATTATTAATACTAAACGGTGATTATTATTAATAACCAAATAAGCTGGTTAAATGAAATAATTTATGAGCATTTATCACATTAATAATAACCAATGAAGTTTGGTCAATGTCAGTTTTTCGCGTTTTTCTTTATGTGTTGACAATAACTAGACAATATCAGTTGATTATTTATTTTACAAGTTAGTCTTGTGATTCTTTCGTTGTCAGTTTTTGACGTTTATATTATTGTTCGGTAAATATCATAATCTAAATCTGTTAATAGACATTTAGCAGACGATTCCTTTTCAGACATTTTATAACTGCTACTATTTATATTTTGTTAAAATATTATTAAAAAGTAAAAGCAAGCGATTTTTTCTCTGATAAACATATTTTGTTAATATTGTTTCGTTTATTTTTTGTATTATAGCTGATGATCAATTGTAAACCTTCTGGAATCTGGCAATGTTTGGAAGATACGCTGTTAAGTTGAAAAAATAAACAAGCCGATGGAATTCTAAATTGCTTGGAGTATTATTTTAGCTTTAAGAATTTAAGATCCTCTGCAAGCTATAATTTGAAGCTTAAGAAAACAGGTAGTTTTCTAGAAAGCATGCAAAAATTATTGTGTTTCACGACACATTTATATTATTGTGTTATTTTAACAAATTTTATTACAATACAATGGATGACGATTTAGAAGTCATGAAGTCACGTTTCAACAACCATTTAGACATTGTCAAATAAAAAAAAGGGGGGGGGACATCAGTTATTTACAAGAGAAGAATATAATTCGTTTTTCGCAAAAGTTAAAGAAAATAAAGAGAAGATTTGTGTCAAAACAACTTCATAGCATTGGGATTGTTTAATGACTTATATCCCCCTCCCCACCAAAAAGACGAGACTAATTAATTACGAAATAAAGAAAAAGAAGTTTAAAAATATCATAGAAAAACTCCAGAGCAAGTTTAAAAAACATATACAAAGAGGCACACCCACGTCCCAATTCTATGTAAACCGTTAAATCACACTGACCAAACTTCATTGGGAATTTTCAATAATAATCGGTCAGAGAGAATAATTTGCGATATTTCTCACTTTGACTAAAAGAAGAAGTTACTATTAGTAAAAAACCAATTATCCACATTGACCGTAACATATAAACGTGATCGCCTTCCAATCACAAATCCTAATAAATAAGAAAAAATAAATCCTAATAAATAAAATAAAAAAAATCATAAAATAAATTATAAGCATGCTAATTAATTTTTAAAATGCGAAAATTAATAACGACCAGTATATTAAAATATCGATCCCGTAAGGTGCATTACTTAAGGTCACAAACTATCAATAATTTGTCACTGCCTGTTATATAATTAAATATTATTCCAATAAAGGCTAGATAAATCAAGCCTACAACTTTATTATGTTACTTTAATTTAGATTAGCGGTAGAATTTTCTTCCGATTTTATTTTTAATCGTTAATCGTTATTTTGTTAAAAATACCATTCTTTTTCCTTTAAGCAAAGAGATTAAATCTTAATCATGACCGTACCTACCTTCTTCGACTAAGCTGCCTAACTAAACGAAATTGCAGAGAACATCCATGATATTTATGTGTTTACAAAATAAATAAATAACGTATTTATGCGGGTTAGAAATGAGAATGGATTTTCGAAGGATTTATAACTCCCACGCAGAATACTGGGTGGATTTATCTTTTACAGGAATTAGAAACACTGAATAATGAATAGGATAGGAATGAAAATTTGATTAATGCATCAGTTAAAAATAATTTATCACATCATAGTAGGAAAGAAAAATTAAGAGTGATTTAAACCTTTAAACCGAAACATCCTAGCTTGTTGTTTTAGGCATGATATGCCGATCTCGATTTTTTTTCAGTATGCATTTAATTACACAGCAGTAATAATATGCACACACATATAATATATTTAATAATTGTAATATATTTAATATCACCTTAACGAGAGTTAATATAATTCCAATTACTAAAGGAATAAAAAGTTTTATAAAAGGTAAAAAATATTTTTAAAGAACATAATATTTTAAAGATTTATTACAATGAGAGAAAAAAACAGTAGGGTGATAAAATCGATATAATTTAGAACTTATTTTTTTAAAATTGAAATATTCTAAAAATGGTTTTTGTGTAATAATATCCACCGAAATTAACGAAGAAAAACATTAAAATTTCGGTTCATTTTTTTGCTAAAAATCTAATCAAAATTTTGAAAAAAAATCGATATAGGGTATGCTTACTACCCAAGAAATAACGACGTGCCAAATTTATAACTATGAGTCCAACGGTTTTTGTCTTACGAAGGGTTTTTTTTAAAGCTTTCATATTTCATGTAATCAAATAGTGTGCTAACCTAAAAATACACTTTCTAGAAAAATAAAATAGATAATACTCTTTCAAAAAATAAAAAGAATGCATAATTTTCATTGCCAGAAATAAATGTTTCTTATTTTATTTTAAGTTATTGTCACAGATTTAATTTCATAATAAAAAGTTAATTGATTTGATTGCATTTTTTCAATAGACAATAATAGCGAAATAAAGTAAAAAGGTTAGACATACCCACTGATAGATTGCCTCAAAGTGAGACCACTCTAGATTCGAGACTTTGCCATATAAATATGTAGGTTGGCGGTTCTCCTAGGTATACAGAAATGATATGCTTATAGATTAATAGTTACATCGTCGATTGCGATACGCACCTCCTTGCGAAGAATCTGCAAATGAGTTGCTTGTAAATTAGCATATTTTTAGTGGATTACAGTATTTTTATCATCTGCCATTAATCAAACGCTCAGAATAGCCTAATGTCAGGAAAGGATATTTCGAAAGGATTATACTTATTGATGTCAAAAAGTAACATAATATTCAACTAGAATCTAAAAAACGCTAATGCAAATTTTGGAAGAAGATTAATATAAAGGATTTCAAATTCATTTTAATATTTTCTAGTATTTGAAATATCTCAATAAAGTGATACATCAGAATAAATTAATGATAAATGGACGAATGTTAACAGAAGTAGAAAAAAAATAAGCTCATTTGGCAGATTTTAGATATTTTTCTTTTCATAAGGATGAATTATGTCAGAAAAAAACACGTCCCTGTTAGATGAAGAAAATAAGAATAGGGAACTTTGTGGAATTCCATGGATTTCAAGTAAAGAGTTTCGAAATATACGTTTATATCCAGATGTTAAAACATTCCCTTTTTTTTTAATTGTTGTTTCTGTTTTTCGTATGCCAAACGATTTCCTAACGCATTGTTTACAAGGGAAAGAACAATGAACTTTCTCTATCGTGGTATTTTTATTTATGGCATTATCTGCAGCAAAGCCTTTTTTTTGTTTGTTTGTTTGTTTTTGCCGTGATACAATAATTATTTTTATATCAACAATAATAATAAAACTAAAAATCTCCTCTTTCCCCTTTCTTTTTATTAGATGACGAAAAGAGAAAAAGAAGAAAAACTATTTTGTTGGGAATTATTTGAACTGAAATCAATAAATAAAATATATTTATAGAAATGAAACGAATTTTCTGTGACATAATTATTTATAATAAAAATTACCAATTTTACAAGAAAAAAAGAAAATAATAATTCTCAAATGCTATACATAGTAAACTTAAATGAATTCTGAAATATTATAAAACTAGCCGCCTTTGACGACCAGCCAGTTCGCCAGTAATACCGCTCGCTACAATTTTCAATTAAATATTTTAAGTAACTGGTCTCTTAATAGATTCTCAAACAAAACATTTTTAATCTTCAAATTTTGATAGTCATACCAAACTTATACTGTTGTTTAGATCGTTTCGTTCAATTTACTATATATATTTTGCTAATTTGTTGTCAGTTCCGGTAAAACTTCAACTTTAATTTAAAGTGGAAATGATGAAATTGCAAATAAAGATATTTTTTAATAAAACCAAGCGTTTTATTTTATTTATCATCTTTATTGTTATTTATTTATTATTATTATTATTGAATATGAGTATTGCAAACAGGTCGCTCGGTATTTAAGTCTTATGTGAACTACAAAATATTTTTCATAATTTATGTAATATCTCAAAGAATAATTCAACAAAAATTTCTCAGATTCAGCATAAAATTCAGTTTTTAGTTTTGCTTTCAAAAGGATTGAAATGAAATCAATAATAATATTTTGTTCCGGCCTATAAATATATTTCAAAAATTATGAAATCTAAATTTAATGCAGTAAGGTATCATATTCTGAAAAATATTCTGGTCACACCAAATTTTAAATAAATGAATGAATGTTTCTATTTTCCACCATCAACTAAGGCTTATTTATAAAGTTTTGAATGTTAAAAATTTAGAAAAACTCAACATTTTCATAATCTTAGTGCAATTAATCTTGAGAAACCTGCACGCTGATTGGCGTATTTTCTTTGAAACGATCGATGGAAAATCTAAATTTATCCTTTTTTTATTGAATAGTGATATTCAAATTTTCATTAATCAGTCAGTTTAAATGATTGATTTAGTTGATTCGAAATTAACTCTTTTTATTTAAAATATTAGTGTTTCAAGAACATTTTGTTAATCGTGATTTCCACAGCAGAAGCTTTATGTAAAATCAAAAATTCGTTATTTATTAGAGCATTTATTGAATCAAGTTACATAAAATATAATCACATTCCATTTAGACCATTTTAGCATATCTGTGTCTTACTGTGTCTGGTTTACAAATTAGCTCTGTGGCCCTGATTTGAATGGATATCCTGTTCATATTAAACAAAACTTGCCTTAAAATAAAACTGATTAATTGGATTAATAATATAGAGAGTGTAAAAGATCATAAAATAATTTTTCTTGAATTTATTTTTTAGAAAAAATATTTCATATTTGTTTCATTTACTACAGACGCGTGCCGAAAATTATATTTTTGCAGATTTCATTTCCAAAAAGATTTAATTTATTTTTAATTGGAGCTTTAATCAATGTGATGGCAACACTTTGAAAAAAGCTATTTTTTTCCCATGAATGCGAAACGTGCTCGTGCAGCTTAAATTTTATTTTTATTTTGTACGAAAAAAATTGTTGAAAAATATAGTTAAAATATTTATTTAAAAATTCATTAAAAATAGAAATTTAATTTTAAGGTTAAAACATTGGTATCATTTAAAAGATAAATTTTTGATCTTTAACTTCATGTAAAAATCTTTTTTTGTGCGGTAATATTTTCGGAAGTTATAGCAGAAACAGACCAAAATTTCACTTAATTTTTAAATAAATAAAATTCTAATTAAAAATTCGAAAAAATAACCCCCAGGTGCACATTCCCGGCCTCCAAGGTATACACGTGCCAAATTTGATAGCTGTAGGTTGAATGGTCTGGCCTGTAGAGCGCCAACACACACACACACGCACATTGAGCTTTATTATAAGTATAGATATATGTAGGACTCAGGAATCACTACTATTTAGAATCACACACATTTAGGACGAACAATTACATTAACATAAAAGAAATGAACATTAAATAGATTTCGTCGAATACGTCGCAGGATTAATTCACATGTGCCATCTCGTCTTTCGTCCAGAGACCCGTCTCGTCTCACGCGTCTTGACTTTCGTTCAGACTCATCTCGTCTCGTCTGCACTCCGTCTAACAAGCCTCAACGCCTGTTGGCCAGCAGATGGCGCTCGTCATCAGGCGTTCGTCACTACATTCGGCGATCCTGACATCTCTTTCGTCCTCGAAAGTTAAATCAAAGTAGAAAAATCTGAAAGAATAAAAAAAAAAAGAAAACAGTATCTGGATAAACCAATAAACATTTTTTTTTCTTTTAGTCTGAAGACCATGCTTTCATGAAATCAGCTGCTATGGAAGTTGTATTTGGTCCGTCATGACATCCAACTTTTTCCACGTCATAGCGATCCTTAGGTTTAACCTTAACAATCCGATACGGTCCATGAAACTTTGGTCTTAGTTTGAGTCCAGTTCCAAACTGCGTCCGTTGTATGGCCACTAATTCACCAAGTTTGTAGATGCGCGCCACTTTTCTTCGTTTGTTGAAACTTTTGCGATTCTCTTCTTGAATCTTCAAAATGTTTTCCCTTGCTTCTTCTCTCATATTATTTCGATCTTCCATCATTGCTTTTGTGTATTCTTCTTCCAATATTTCCTTTAAATGTAAATCAGTTGTATCTTTTAATTTTACTCCAGTTAAAAGCTCAAACGGGGTAAACTTTGTACTTCTCGAAACGGTACTATTGATTATTTTCTGCACTGATGCAACATGTTTATACCATTTGGTAGGGTCTGTTATCGAGAGTTTTGATAGAATGGGTATTAAAATTTTATGTATTATTTCAATTTGTCTATTTCCGCGAGGAATTCCAGTGCTAATTTTGAAATGTTCAATATTTTCAACCTGACAGTACGTTTCAAATTCTTTTGAGGTAAAAGCTGAACCTCTGTCTGTTATTATTCTCGTCGGATTTCCAAAAGTAGATTGTTGAAGCTTAAGTTTAGTTATTGCATCCTGAGTAGATGTTGATTTAACCGGATACAACCAGACAAATTTTGTAAAAGCGTCGACTATTGAAAAAATATGCTGGTAGTTCTTATTTGTAGAAGGCATAGGACCAATGAAATCGATGTGATATGTACTTAAAGGCAAATTTTCTTTTGGGATGGGGTTAAGGAAACCTTCACCTTTCCCACATTTCTTATTACACAGAATACACTCCACGCAATTGGCAACCACACTTTCTATTTTTGACCTCAACTTTGGTATGTAAAATTCTTGCTTTAAAATTTCTTCCGTCTTAGCCACAGCGTAATGTCCTTTATTGTGAATTTCTCGAATAATTTCTCTTTGTAATGCTTCTGGGACTATGAGCAATTCTCTACCATTATCGTATTTGTATAAAACTCCATTTCTCACAATGTGTTCACCGTCTTCTTGCTTATCTATCAAAGCTTTTAATTTCTTAAGGAATTCGTCCTCATTTTGAGCATTGGCTATTTTAGTGGTCACTTCACTGTATGAACGAGTAACAACAAGTACTGCGTTTCGACTAAGAGAATCTACGTGTGCCACTTGTTTCCCCGATCTGTGAACAATTTGGTAATCAAATTCCTCTAACTGTAAAGCCCATCTTGCAACTTTTGGTGTAAGATCTCTTTTACTCATAGTTTGTTGAAAAGCGGAACAATCAGTCACAATTTTAAACTTAGAAGCCAGTAAGTAATGTCTAAATTTTTTCAACGCTTCGATTACAGCCAAAACTTCTAATTCATAGCTGCTATATTTTTCTTGTTGTGGAGATGTTTTTCGACTAAAATAATGAATAGGATAAAACTTATTGTCGGTTCCCTGTTGCAGCAGCACTGCTCCGAATCCCTGACTGCTAGCATCTGTATGGAGTTCTAAAACTGATCCCTGTTGATAGAGATGCAAAATTGGCTCCCGAGTTAAAACATCTTTAAGTTTTTGAAAAGCTTCCTTTTGTTCAGATTCAAACTTAAATGCAATGTCTTTTCTTAGTAGATCACTAAGCGGTTTTGCGATTTTTGAATAGTGGGGTATAAATTTCCGGAAATAGCTAGTAAGGCCTAAAAAGCTTTGTACTTGTTTAACAGTTTGTGGTTGTGGAAATTTTTGTACAGCTACCGTTTTAGATACAGAGGGCTGTATAGTTCCGTTTTGGATTCTATAGCCTAAAAATTCTATTTGTGGTTTTAAAAACTGACACTTCTTAAAATTAAACTCCAAACCGTACTCGGATGCAACCTGTAGAACACGTTGTAATTTTTCTAGCCCTTCTTCCTCGGTTTTGGATGGTATAATAATGTCGTCCATATAAATCAGTACAGTTCCGTCTAGCATCAAATTCCTGAATATCAAATTAATGTAACGCTGAAATACACTCGGACTATTGGAAAGTCCAAATGGTACTTTAAGAAATTCCCACTGGCCATGATGTGTTACAAAAGACGTAAATTTTGTGCTATCTTTCTCTACGTCTACATGAAAAAATCCGTTTTTCAAGTCCAAAGTAGTAAATATTTTTGATTGCTCAAGTTTGTCAAGCAAATCTTCTATGAGGGGTAAAGGGTACCGATCTTTAATCATCTTTTTATTTAGCTTACGAAAATCAATGCATAACCTATAACTGTCATCCTTTTTCTTGCATAAAACCACGGGGGAACAGAAATTTGAAGTACTGGGTTTAATTATCCCTTCCTGTATCCATTTATCAATCTGAGTTTCAACGAATTTTTGTTCTTTTAAAGGCAGCCTTCGAGGGTTGTGAGTAATCGGAATATCATCGCTCAGTATTATTTTCATTTGTAACTCCGTACTTTTTGTTTTGTTTGGCGAATACTTATTTAAGAGACGATTTATTTCTTGTCTCAAGGGTTTTTTTACATGACTCATGTCGATTTCATCATAGTTTATCGAATCCGCTAAATGAATGAAGTATGGGAGAGGATGTGTATTTATTTTATTGCAAGCCTCAGCAAAAAATAGGTGCCTGTCTGTCTCTTTTCAACTCCGCGGAACGTAATGATACGACCTTGACCTCGCTTCTCACCAGCCGGGTGTAATTTATTTCAGCTTTTTTCCCATGAATGGTAATTTGTTTTTCTTGGAATGAAAAGCTTAGATTATTTAATACGTCCATGCCGATGATTATTTCGTTCGGCATTATTTCTAACACATACACATTAGTTGATATTACATATTCATCAATTAATATATCACAATCAAAAAAACCTAGAGGAGTAATGCTATCTCCACTTATACCAGCTAATTTCACATTATCAGTCGTTAAATTAGGTTTACCAATTTTCAAATAAAAATCATAATTAATCATAGTAATATCACTTCCAGTATCAATTAATGCATCACAATTTATACCATTTATTTCAACATTTATACCATTTATTTTATTCGATAAACTTTTACTAAGCTTATTTACAGTTTTTGGAGAGTTACGAATATACACTTTATTTGAGAGAGACACTTTAAAATCTCTTTGCGGGCAGATACTGGCTTTGTGGCCAAAGCTACCACATTGGAAACATTTCAATCCTTTGTTTTTAAACTTGCAATTAATTGATTTATGGCCAGCCTCATTGCAATTAAAACATTTATTATTACTCTTGTTATAGTAATTATCATCAACATAATTCTTTTGAGCACGAACGAACGGCAATGGTGAATTTTTAGCTTCTTTCGCGATATCAAATTTACTTCTGTTTTCGGAAACACGCCAATTTCTGTTTGTTTCCTTTTTAAGGTGACTTCGTGCAGCTTCGTATTCGTCCAGTTTATTAACCAAATCTTCTACTTTCTTTATTTTGGGCAAATCGTCGAGAAAATGATCGCGTACGTCATTTGGTATTTTACTTTTTAACTGGTCAACGACCATTAGCTGCTTTAAATCTT
Organism: Argiope aurantia; assembly: GCA_026543865.1. Taxonomy (NCBI): domain Eukaryota; kingdom Metazoa; phylum Arthropoda; class Arachnida; order Araneae; family Araneidae; genus Argiope; species Argiope aurantia. Next base: position 331,964 of record JAPMOR010125288.1, read on the forward strand.
CAAAATCGGTTATTTCTAAACAATTGATCCATTCCTCAAAAAAGTTATTCAGTTCAAAACCGAAATCCCGCCATGAAGAAGAAGAATCTCGTTTGTGAGTAAAGAACTTCTGCCTGAGTTGTTCGGAAGTTAATTTAAATCTTTTAAGCAACAGTTTTTTTATGTAATCATAGTCATTAGCTGATGGATCAGGTTCACGAGCAATTAAATTGACTATATCTAATGGTAATAACCCGAGTAAATAAGAAATCCAGTTTTCTTTTGCAATGTTAGCCCTACTTATTTGTTTCTCAAATAACGAAAGATAAACACTTATGTCTCCGCTATTATCATAATTCTTCAGCAATTTTAATATATCAGTCTTAGGCATATCTGATACAGTTAAAGTATTATCTCTACTTTTTAACTCAAGTTCTAACTTTTTCAAAGTATATTCGCGCTCATTCTTTTCGGCTTCCGCTTTGGCCTTTTCGGCTTCGGCTTTGGCCTTTTCAGCTTCGGCTTTTTCAGCATCTAACCGTTCGCGCTCCTGAGTGATAGTTAAAAGTAAGTTTTTTACGAACTCTTCGTTATAGTCTTTCGACTCTGTTATCATTGTAACTAACTGTCGCACTTTGGCATCCTGTGGTGCCGTTAGTTCTAATTCGTCTACTAAAGTTAGTAAGTCGCTCTTTCGTGCTCGTGCAAGAAATGCCATACTTGAGAATAAATCAAAATTGTACTCACAATTTCTTCAACATCGATCCACACTACGTCAGTCCACAAGGAGTTGGTATCCAAGAGGTTTATTGTAGAACGTCGAATTTCACTCCTGTTTGGCTCTTCTTTCGTCTATGTACCGGTCTTTGTTAAAATCCGGGTCGAACCCCCATATTTGTAGGACTCAGGAATCACTACTATTTAGAATCACACACATTTAGGACTAACAATTACATTAACATAAAAGAAATGAACATTAAATAGATTTCGTCGAATACGTCGCAGGATTAATTCACATGTGCCATCTCGTCTTTCGTCCAGAGACCCGTCTCGTCTCACGCGTCTTGACTTTCGTTCAGACTCATCTCGTCTCGTCTGCACTCCGTCTAACAAGCCTCAACGCCTGTTGGCCAGCAGATGGCGCTCGTCATCAGGCGTTCGTCACTACATATATATATAGTAGATAATAGCATAACTTAAATAACATTTTGCTTTTATAATCAAATCAAAATTGGAATTTTAAGAATAGAGAACTTATTTTTTCATTGCATTTTCTTATTTGGAGCATATGAATTATCTTCTAAATTTTGAATTAGAGAAACGTTGTCGTAATGCATGGCACATTAATATTTACGTCATTTAGTATTTCAAACACTCTTAAAATCCCCTCTTTCGAAATACTTTTCCGTAAGGTAAATTTTGTCATAACTCCAAAATTGTTGTTGATTATGGTGAGAAAATATAGATATTGTTACGAAATTTTCACTACCGGGGTTCGTTTGGATAGTGGAAGTTATATGGTGTGGAGAACGCTCAATCAGTAGGCAGAAGTAGAATAAAAACAACGACGTTTATTTACACGAAGACTCACAGGACAGCACAAAACGACAACTATGTACAGCACAGAAGACGATTATCTTCACCCGAGACGTGTAGCATACAACAGCATACACAGCAGCATACAACCAGAATCTACTGCAGACAGTAGCGCACAGCTCAGTTCAGCACGAGCTTGACTCAGTCGCTTCTACTTCTCCGACTCTGGCTCGGATTACTGACTTGACTTCTCTGGCAGTGCAGCTCCTTTTATGGGTCTCGGGAGGCGGGGCTAGAAGCCTCTCAACCAATTAGGAACGTTCGAGGCGTATCTCGGTTCCTACTTTACGGATCGGGAAAATTCTCGAAGTTTCGGGTATTATCTATTTTGGCGCCAAAGTCGCCAAATTTGTCGCCAAGTCGCCAAATGGTCGCCAAGTTTGTCGCCAAGCTCTGGGACCTCAGACGAGCTAGTCCCATTCAGATGACTGTAAAACTTTCTTTCTATTGATGGAATAAACTTGCTGGGAAGCCGAATTGCAGGTTTGTAACAATATTTACAGGGCCGATCATCTGGGAGAGGATGCAGAGTCGGTCTTCTCTTCAAAGGGGCCTGGGTGCAAGAAATCATTTGGGACCTTAATTTTTTTGTAAAGCAAAAAAAAAAAAAAATACAAATCTGAACATATATTATTAATGCATATTTATTTAATGCGTAATTATTTATTTATTTATTTTTGCTAATACATCAATTACTTCAAAAAAATTACAATTTCTTTCAACTTTTTTTCGATGCTTAATATAGCAAGTGTATTTAAGCGTTCTGAACACATGCTTGACCTGAGATAGTTCTTCATTAATTTTAATTTGCTGAAAGAGCGCTAAGTACTTGCTGTAGTAACTGGCAACGTACAGAAAGTTTTAACACAGTTAATGCATTTAGAAATAACTCATTATAATTATTATTTAGTATGCATTGCAATATGTCTTGTGCGTTATTTACATCTCTTTCATTCAAAATCAAATCCCGTAACAAACAAATTTCTTTGATTAGTTTTACATCTACATCTGTGCAATGAAACTTTACAAAGTTTTTGGAGCATTTCTCTAATTCATATTTTGTGTCTTGTGACAAAGCCTGACGACAGCTACGCAAACACCTTCAATAGCTCTTATCTCTCACTTAGAATAAATTTCAATTTTTCTGACGTCTTTGTAGTTTCTAAAGGTTTAAGACTGAAATCATATATAAAGCTTAAAGGATAAATGTAGGAAGAAGGTATATAAATAATTTATATCATCTTTATTCAAAATATTAATTTTTTTTTCTTCTATAAAACAGATTCCTAATTAAAGATCAGCTTCACAGAAATTGAAAAAAAAAAACTACAAAATAGTAATTTCATTTAATACACTCCATATTATTAAATTTTAATAAAATGAATGACTGCATTTCACTTTCCAGGTTTTGAGCATTATTTGTGCCACTTGAAGTTTCAATTCAGTTTCTGGATACTTTTTATAGTAAGACACAGTAATTAAAGGTTCGGTAAGATTTAAGATTAATGTCCAGTTACTTGCAAAACATGACAAAATCGTGCTAACTTTCTGAAAATTCCTCAACAGTTATTCAAATAAGAATGGGTTGACTAGCCAAGACTTATAATATTTAAAAAATATTGTTTATACATAATAATTTAAGTGTAGTTTTATAGTTTGCACTTATAATAGTTTGAAAAAAAAATTCGAACACCATATTTTCACGAATCAGCACATTTTAGATCTCCCAGAATCTGAGAAATTTATTTTTTAAAATAAAATCACGCCTATGAGTGAGCACAATTATTCAAAAGCTTTTTCGGCTTGATGGATGAAATTTTGTATATGGTCTCTACTTTAGATTTTTAAATTTCTATCAAACTTTGAAGGAAGTGCATTCAGAGGAAATTTGTCAATTCGGTGGTCTGAAATTAATTTAACACGACAGCAACAAAAAAATAACGCTAAATAAATAATATTTGAGCTTCTGAGTAGCAGCTTCTGAGAGTAAAGACCCCTGAACACCCGAGGGCAGAGGTCTGATTTGCAGCTCATATGAAAATGACACTCACACACGCGCTTGCACAATCCCTTTTAAAAGGGGGAGAGGCTCTTTCACACATAGAACACAAAGGGAGGAAAAACCATGTCCGAACCACGACTCGAACCCGGAACGCTCAGACCACAGGGAAGACGCGCTACTTCTAGGCCAGCATGCCGGCAGTTTAACATCTAAAGTATTTCAAATTTGGAATGACCGTCTATCGATCTGCTCGTTCACAAGCGTGTAAACATAGTAACAGCAACTTAATCTGATAATTGATCTTATCATTAGTTTGGTATGGGATTTTGAGTTTCATTTGGTTGACAAATGAGCGTCTAAAAAGCATATTCGGTTTTCTTCATTATTCTACGAAGCACTAAACGCTCATGTAAGCGGTTTTGAAAATTGGTGCTTCTTGAATTGATGCTTTTTTCTGCATTAATTTCGCTTGAATTTTATCTTTCAGCATATTTTTGAGCGTTTCTTCTCTTTTTCTTTTATTTTCCACTTCCTTTGTTTAACTAATTACTACACTAATATGAGATGCCAATTTACCTCAAATGCTGCACAGGGCAGAAACTTATATCTTAACATATTAAGTAAAAAGTAAATTTGTTCTCAAATTTTACTCAACACATTTTTTACAAATTTTAATCAATTTCAATCACGATCAATAGTATTCGTTTTAAATTCCTCATGAATTAATTATTTCCTCATGAAGTTAATATTGGAAAAAATATATAAATTAAAACCCACATAATTTAATTAAATATTAAACCCCTCTTTGCCTTCCCCCTCTAGTATTCTATGCTTAATTATTAGATTTATTCCATTGTTAATTTAGTAATAATCATTGATTATATTTCAGTTGTTATAGGGTGCAAAAGGTTTCAACAAGCAGTCTTATTATTGTTATTAGCAGAAACATTACTGTTTAATGTTAATCAAACGCACAAAATACAAACAGTATAATAGATGAAACAATGAATCCACCTTCTGCTGCTCTCTTAAGAATCCTTTCTCTTTTTCTAACTGATCGTTGTGTGACTTTTTTTTTTTTTTTTTTTTTTTTTGCGTAGCTATGTTTGGTGCTTTTTGCGAACATTTCAATGAAGCTACGGCCAACATTGGATGGATCGTCCTATGGACGATCTTAGAACTATTGAAATATTACATGTTTCCTCACTTACCCTCAATCGGAGATCTGTTTTTCGATCCCGATTTGGATCAAGATGTTGATACACCATCTGATCCACCTGCGACTAGAGTAGAATCCGTCCCAGTGATTCGCTCCTACACGGTATTTAGGATTTGCCAGGCTTTAGAACTTCCAGCGAAACTGGCTCCATCTGCAACCCGGAAGTCTGATATCCCTGTTGTAGAATCCTATACTGTCTACAATCTGTGTTCTACTCTGGGTTTGCCTGCAAGGATAGCTCCTGTCGGACTGCCAGTTGTAGAATTTGCGATCCTTTGCGATCTACCAGTTCTGCTTAGCCTTGGATATTCCGGTGAGATACCGGTCGCAGAAGGACGCAGTTTAACATCAAAACTGTCGTCGGCTGCCTGATGCAGTTTTCAGATCAGAGCTGCCTTCGGATGCAGCGATGGAGGGTGGGTGGTCGGGGAACAAAAGTAGCCCACCTCCACGTGGTGCTCCCTGGGCAACGGTGCAGTTCTATGGAACTGCATCGGCTAAGAGGCTACTCAAGTATGAAACAAATAATGAACTTTTTATTTAGTTTGACAAAACTACACACCTAATTTTTGATTTTGCGTTTTAATGCCACAAAATTTCATTACAAGCATCAAATTCAGAACATAAAAAACGTGTATTTATGGTAGCAAAACTGCAATGTTTTTTAGATATACATCAGAATTATATATTTTTTATCCTAAAAAATAAAAAAGAATTTAAAATATGTTTTTGACAAAGAATTGTTGTAGAACTCACACATACAGAAAATCAGTAGCGTTGACAATCATAAATCTGATGGAGGAATCTTATAATGACTTGAATTTGGAAAAATATAGTGACAAAAATTTACAAATTCATCTTAGTTTGTCGCCATATATTTATAACCGGTTATGACAAAATAGATTAAAGGGCTTATGGTGGGGAGTGCGGCGGATGCTATGCATCGGGGCCTCGCGATTCAAGGGGCCCCAACATGATCAAGAACTAAAATAATGTTCGGAACAATAATAGCAGAATAAAAAAAGGGAGGCAGAAATTTAACTGGAACAATCGACGGGTTTGGAAATATTTGAAATTTACAGATATATTACAGTCTAGTGCAAGTGTGCAACACATTATAAGCATCAAGGAAGTAGATTTACTGTCATGTACCGCACTTGGTTAGGTAAAGGTTAGATTGTTTAAAGTATTTTGATAATTCATACTATAAAATGTTTAATATTGTTAGATCTAATCATGTCTATGGCGTGGAAATATCCCTCTGGGTGTCAAAAAAGAAAATCAGTAGGAAAAAAAAAAGAAGAAAAAGAAAAGCTAAATTTTAGGAAGTCACGAATAGGTCACTTTTATTCGTTTATTGCTTGGAAAGAGTTACTAAAGCAACTAAATATATGTTCGCCTGTTGATAAAGCAAATCAAGTTGGTATAAATAAGGAAACAGAATGACTTAAATTTCAATTTCAAGGAACTGTACACGTGATTCTATTTTTAGCATGTAATGATCTTCCACTTCGAGTAACCCATGAAATAGTAGGAGCACTTTTTTCAGTTCGATCGAATCATTAAATGAATATGACTCTGCTCTAATGGATCGTATAAATAGACAAAGGCGGCTGTGGCAGAGGTTTGCCAATGAGAGGGAGAGGGGGCAAGAAAATCCGACCGGGTCAAGCACAGTTTCTCTAATTTAGCTTCAAAATAACACATAATAATTAGTTTTTATATTTAATTAAAGGAAATTAAATATTATTTAGCTACTTTTTTATTCAGATACCGATAATTTCTTTCATTGTTAAAAATTTACAAAGATATTTGTAAAAAAAGGGTTCTTAGATTGTTGTTGTTTTTCACAGACTATCAAAAAATTGTCAATATTTGAGTCTATTTTTTTATGAGACTTTTGAGATTTACCTGCACTAAGATCTAATTTTGGAAAAAATATAGTATATTATTACCTCAAATGCTTTTATGTTATTTTAGAGTCAAAAATAATAATAATTGTCCCAAATAAGATGTGTCATTTAATTAGGAAGTTAAGTAAATTCGTATATCAACGGTTTAATATATTATATATGAATATTCTATCTATAACTACTTCAATCATCATTTTATCAAGACATCTTTATCTAAAGTCCCTTAAAAATTTCGCAGCACCTGTAATTATATAGATTTTGCCACGAAGAGTAATTAAAAGAAAAATGAAAAAACTGAGATTAAACCTTTCCCAATAACATAGTTGCAATACTGAATGCAGAATCTGAAGAATTTAGGTAGTAATTTATTTAACGAATTTAGTGTATACTTGGATAAGATCTTTAGTGTAGCTAAAAACCTACCATACCACATATATCTATTTGTTGTCATTTGCCATCGGTAATACTTCTTTAGTGTAATAATTACAGCCAGTAAATTAGATTGCAAAAATACAGATGTTTTAATGTTAAATAAGTTTAATTCATAGTTATAGAATAAACTTATTCCAGTGATATATAATGAATTTACATAATCTGACTATAGTAAAGTAACTCTTCTTAGCGTGCATATTGCACAAGATTGTCCAGAGAAAAGAGTATTTTATTAAATTTTGTTTAACTAATAACTAGATTTTAGTCTAACAATTCTCACAGTGAAATAAATAAAATAAATATACCAATTCGTTACGAGGATGTAACAATTAAATGAATTTTAGAGCTATTATTCATTGAATTCTGAATTAGGGAAAACAACTCTATCACCCTATTCATGTATAATATAAAAGTACATTTTCCTAACAATTCTACCTGCAAATAATCGGAAAGCTCGATGAAAATAATTTTTTTCTCACAACTCATGATAACATCTTAGCCGAAACACAAAGATTACCCGGCAAAAATACAACGGCTTACTCACTTGCCATTTTGTCGGTTATTCGTCCAAAAATAACACACATTATAAGCCAAATGATCGAATTGGATAAGATGTCTGAAAATCTGCGGACTTCCATCGTATTCATTTCATAGTCGGCCGTCCAGAAATCGTCTGCAGATTTAGATATCTTATTCACCTTCTCGGATAAATTGCCAATGGTAATGCAAATTATTAGCTTGATGAGCGACATTTCAACCAAAAGCCTGAATATCTGCGGATTTAGCTTGTTCGACACCCATCGCATTGCGTTCATAATCAAAAATTGTGCGTAAAATGGGACACCCATTGACATGCCACTCTATCGATTGTTTTGCCAAATATAGTCAAATCATTTTAATTGTTACTTGGATATTTCAACTGTTTACGGCATATAAATTTTCAAATTATCGTGTTCGAAAATGTGTAGTTTTCTAAAACCATTCTGGAGTGGAGACGACTTTTGCCGAGGAAGCCCTCAGTATCTCGCCGACGGGAATGGATGGGGGGGAGGGACAAGCGGTTGCCTACAGAGGGACAATTACCCCCCTAGCTTCCCTGCTAACGCCGCCTCTGTAAATAGAATAAAAAATCCCGAAAAATAAAATTGTGCGTCATTTAGCGCATAGATCACTAGAATAAATTATTTCTGCTTTGGGAAAAAAAAGTCATTAATAAAATTAAAGCTGATATAAATGCAGCCATGTATTAGAGTATCCAAATGGATTGTACTCCTGATATTTCCAGTAAGGGACGAGCTTTAATCATTATTAGGGGTGCAAATGTTGAAGAAAGGAGATTAACTATGAATAAATCATTTATAGCGTTTATTGAAGTAACTAATGTAATTGGAGAAAGACTAGCAAAAATTCTATTCAAAAGATCAGGTGCGCTTGATTTAGATATTGTAGAGGACAGGCTTACAATAATGGTAGCAACATGAAAAAGAAATACAAAGATGTACAATCTAGAATAATTGCTCTAAACCCCCATGCTATTTATGTGCCTTGTCTATCAAATTCTTTAAATTTATTAATTTGCAATGAAGCTTTCAACAGAATATATAACAAAAAAATTTTGGATATTGCAACATTTATATTGTTCATTTTCTGTATGCAATAGGATGGGAAATTCTACAAAGACATTTAAACATTACCCTCAAACAATTATGCGACACTCGTTGAGAAGTCAAAATAGATTTGGTAAAATCAATATTCACATAGTTTGAACAAACTTGTAATGCCCAAGAAGAATTTATTAATGAAAATAATGATAATATAATAGTATCCGAAGCTAAAAGTCTATTCTTTAATTCTTTTATTTTAATAGTATGTTTTGCAACATTGTCCAGAATTAACACTATCAGTAAACTATTTCAAGAAAAAACAATTGTTGTTCATTGGTTTAATTGAATTTAGTTAATAAAATTAAAACTGAAATTCAAAATTTAAGAAAAATTAACGCATTTGAATATTTCAGAACATTTTCTTAAAAAACGAATTCGAAAAAGGTAAAGATTATATTCCGAAATAGCAGATGAAATTACAGGAAATCAGGTAGAATTTTTTAGATGTTATTTTTTAATATTGTAATCAATATTGTTATTGTACAGATAGAAAATAGATATAAAAGTATTTAAAATTTATCCCTGGTAAAAAAAAATTTTAGAAAAATAATCCAAAAACTTCGTAAAATTTTATAATTAATATGTAAAGGAAAACCTAATCCAGGAAATTGATTTGCTACTAGATTTGATTTCGAATAAAAGGGATGGAAATAATGCACAAGACATATCGCGATACTTACTTATTAATAGTTATAATAATTTATTTCTAAATGTATGGAATTGTGTTAAAGCTTTTCTTTACCTTACCAGTTACTATAACAAGTGCTGAGTGCTTTTTCAGTAAATTAAAATTAATATCGAATTGTCGCTAAATCATGTGTGCAAGACGCTTAAATGCGCTTGCTATTTTAAGCACTGTAATAGAAATTTCCAAAAATTTTAATTTTTCCGAAGTAATTAATAGCAAAAGCATAATCGCGCATTAAATAAACATGCAATAGCAATATATGTTTGCATTTGAGATTCTTTTTTTTACATTATTTTACCAAAAATTTAGGGCTCCAAATGGTTTCTTGCACTCAGGCTCCTTTATAAATTAAGCCGGCTCTGCGTATGTAATTGGAATCCATCCGTTGAATAGTTATTTATCAAATTTAAATAGAATAATTAAATCCAAGATAATTATTTATAATATAGAGGAATCTAATTTTTTTTTTAAAAAAGACCCTCTAGGGGAATTATTTAAAGTATAATCTCAATAACCTAGTTTATAAAAAAAAATTATATTTCGCTAATATTGCTATGGCTATAAAATCGCAAACGCATGCGTAAGAAGAGAAAAATACGGAGTAAGCGCATGTAAATATCCCATGGAGAAATAGCTACCATTATTTAAACAATGTTTTTCTCTTTTAGCAGGAGTGACAATACTTAATGTAAATTTTCCTTAAACATGCCGAAATTAAAAATTAAGGAGACCACCATTTTCAGGAAAATTAAATATCAAGATAGAAGGAAATGCAGCATTTCTATATATGAGAAAACTACACGAAGAATGTTTTTCATTCTTAATAATTTTTTTAATTTTTACTAGCCGCCTTTGGCGATCAGTTGGTAAACCGGCATTAATGGTTGCTAAAAATGCCAATTGAATATTTTGTATAGTTTGGACTTACTAGTCTTTGGCATATATATTTTTTAAATTTCAAATTCTGATAGATGTTCTAATAGACTTATACAGTTCTATTCATTGCGCTATGCTTTTCCCTATCTTTATCTCTATACATCTATTTCAGTCACAGGAAAGCATGGCAGTGTTTAAATATGTACACGGATTTTCAAAAAAATTGCCATTTCTAAGTTCAAGAATTAAAACTTAATCGCACGTGCAAAAGAAAAAAAATGGTATATTTTATTAAAGCAAAATTAAAATTAAAAAGTAAGTCAAACGTTCGTATCTTGATCATCAATAACGCAAGAAACGGCCAGGATGAAATATTTATAGAACAATGAAAAACGATACGAATTTCATTTCAACTATATATTTATATATATCAGCCGTTTATTTTGAAAATGGGACAAGTCCATTTTTTGTTATTGCGAGATATTTAAAGATTTACATTTCAATATATTTAAAAATATTGGTAAGTATTAATAGATAATTTTTTTGTATTTTGTGGTACCAGATAATGTAAGATTATAATTCAATAGTGTTTACAGTGCTGACTAAAAAAATAAGAGTTTTATTACAACTAAATGTACTTGCCTCACTTTCAAAATTAATGAATTATTGTAAATGTTCATTTATTTGGAAAATACTTCAGTTGCATAAGCACTTTTTTAATAATAAAAACAAAATACTATTCAAATTTTTATAAATATTTAATCATTTGATAAAAAGTGAAACAAAACAAAGAGTATTTTTTTAGAAAATATAACATAACAATAATTCAGTTTTATTAAAAATTTCAATGAAATTATAAATTTTCAGTTTATACGTAGGTAAAATTAAATTTACTTTTATTCAGCATTTAACAGTTTAAAATGTTCATGATGAACAGGAGGTATATATGGTAATAAATCCATCATGTCCTTCCATTTTTCAGATGTAATAGATCTCGTTTTTTTCATACATAAAAGACAATTTTATATTTCAGAAATTACTTGGTCTTCCTCATTGTGGTGGCAAATCAACAATTTTAAATGCAGAATCTCATTCTATCGACATTTTGTAGAACATTTTGTATGATGCATCCCTTGTAAATCTGATACAGCATATACACTCATGTCCAAAATTAAGGTCACAAACATAAAATCTGCGAAAAATGAAAAACTATTTACTGTGTTGCCACGAAACAATGGCACAGAGGTACACTACACTGGAAGAAAGAACATAGACACATAACAGCTTGGAAAAGATTTTTATTTGGGAATTAAGAAACAGGGTATATCAAAAAGTGTTACATTATGAATCGGAGATAAAGCATTTATCTCGGGGAAAGCCTGTCTAATATGGAGTGTGACCACCGTGCACTGCTATACAGGCTTCACAACGACCTTTCACACTGTTTATGAGGGTGTCTATAAATTCTTGTGGCAACAAAGACCATTCTTCCAAAAGCTCGGCTTTTAGCTCTTGTGGGATATTAGGAGGGAGGTTACACTGTGCAATGGCTTTTCCAAGACCATCCCAAACATGTTCAATAGGATTGGATCCGGAGACCTCGAGGGCTAGTCCATACGTCGAATATCCTCTTCCTCAAGAAAATCATCAACAATCTGGGCTCTGTGTGGACGCGCGTTATCGTCCATAAACATGAGGTCTGGGCCAAAAGCACCCCGGAGCAATCTCACATAGGCTTCAAGGATCTCATCCCTATAGCGATGTGCATTGACAGTACCCGCATCGAAGACGTGCAGTGGTGTACGACTGCCCAACATTATGCCACCCCAGACAAGGATTCCTCTGCCGCCAAATCTGTCGATTTCTTTGACGTAGGAGATATGATAGCGAGGTTCTCGCTCTCTCCAGATGAAGATTCGACGAGTGTCACTCTGTGTGGTAAATCTCGACTCATTACTGAAAAGAACACGCCCCATTCTTGCTGTGTCCAAGACTGATGTGTTCGGCACCACAACAACCGTGCTTTTCTGTTGGATACAGTCAAAAGGACGCACTCAACTGGTCGCTGGGAATAAAGGGCCCTCTCTACAAGACGTCTGTATACTTTTTGTCTGGAAATTCTTATTCCAGACGCAGCAGCAAAGTCACGAGCAAGTTGAGGAGCAGTTGTCAGCCTATGCCGTCGTGCACTTAATGCCAAATAGCGATCCTGCGCAGGTTCGTTGCTCTGTGACGGCCTTGGCCGGTCTTCCTGTTTACAGTACCACTTGTTTGGAATTGATTCCACAACCTGGATACCACTTGTAACCATCGAGCCACCTTCGCTTGAGACTGCCCAGCCTCAAGCCTGCCAAGGGCTCTCCATCTCACGGAATCGTCTAAACGATTATGAGAATTCATTCTCACTGGAAACAGGTTAAATGTTTTGTTTTAATGCAATACTCACAAAATTGCAGGCAAAAATCTCAGATACCTAAACGGTCTAATTTCAGTGGTTCCTCAAAAACTAATGCTAAACAACATTTTTTTCCCACAACAAAGGTTAATATCGTGTTACCGGTTCTTCACAATATATAAGATGTAATTTTTTTAAATTTTACTGGTAGCAATTTAGAATTACTTTGAAAAACATTTTTGTGGCAATTTTGGACATGAGTGTAGTTAAACAATTCGCGGTTTCTCCATCGATATTTTTATTTCTTTTTAAAACTGCTTTCTCCAGAGGTTGGATTGAAAATAAATATCCGCGTTTTATTTCTTGTATTAACATTTATTATGTTTTTGACAATTTCGTATTACTTTATAGTAATCCTGCAGAATATATAAGGAACTGGTTTTCCGGATTGCCAGTTCTACCATTCCAAAATCACGATCGTTCTGTAAAATTGAATGTTCTAACAACAAAAATTTATGATGAATGCTATTTATTTCATTGTCACTGGACTGAACAATCGGTGTTGGAGTTAAACATATTATTATCGAAACACGAAATTAAGATAAACTTTTTATTATTTGTGAAATACCGTACGACCACCGATTTTCATTATCAAAGATAGATAGATAGAAACACCCTAGGTTTCAGATATGATATCAAACGGCCACATTTGCTTCATTATACGGCAACCGGAGCTAAATTGTTCCGTAATATATTCGGTCAAAAATAATTTCAATCTAAAATGGATTTGCACCACTTTCAAAATAAACAGATTTTCAATACCGTTAAGAGCTAAAACTTCCATCTCCAAAATACTAGAATCTAATATTTTTTTATTTTTTTACTTTAAATTGTTTACGTATAAAAAGATCAAGTTTTATCTGTAATTACCATTATCCCCATTTTTTTCAAAAATGGACTAGCTCCAATTTTAAAATAAATGGCTCATATATATAAGATTTGTTGCTTTAACTGCCTTATGCACTGCTTATTGCGTATAACTTTTTGTTAGAGATTAATCCCTTGACATAACGGCGCTAATAAAAATGTAAATTTTAACTGGTTCATCTATCTTATAAATGTTGTTGTATTGCACCTCATTGCAAATACACAGAGGCTACACAAAATCCGTATTCTTTAAACTTCAACAATTTAAGAAAATCCCACTATTAAATATTTGAAAAAAAAACAATGAAAATGGTTTGAAATTGAGGGCAATAATGTAATCTACTATTGGAAATTACGATTCATTTTTAAAAAAATACCAAAATTCAGAAACAATTTGCAGGAATATTAAAATAGCATTATTAAAAATAGAATATTTTGAATTTTTAGATAACGTAAGAATTATTTTTACGCTATAATATTTCCGAAAGATATCGCAGAAAAACACCAAAATTCAGCTTATTTTTTAATTAATTATAATTCTAAGTGAAATTACAAGAAGAAAAACTCGCACTGAGTTGAACATTTTCACCCTCCAAGATATATATGTACCAAATTCGGTAGCTGTAAGTCAAACGAAAGAAAATATATGGTACAATAGAAAAAGAATTAGAAGAATAGAAAAATTTAAAAAGAATTTAGAATAGAAAAAATTATACGGTCAAAATCTTGTATCATTGAAATAACAATGCTTTTAATTTTAAGATGACGCAAGAATAATTTGCTGAACTCTGTACAAGGTTACAATCATTTGGACCCTTCTTCTCGAAAAAAAAATGAGAAATTTTGAGCGATTTGTGAATTTAGATATAGAGAAACATAAACAAGAATTGTTAAAGAATTTTTCTTTATCTGACTTTATCTCTTTCTAATTTATTACACTTAGAAATAATTGAGAGCGATAAAGATGCTTTTCAAAAATCACTTAACTTTTTGTTTACAAAATTAAAGAAAACTTACACCCCCTATGATACAAACATCGTATAAAGAAATCATACAAATAAATCATCAAGAATTTGGTTATTTACTTTTCTCTTGATAAATATTTTTGGTAGCATTGTTCGTTTCTGCGCTAACGAGTTAGTACTAATGCACACACGAATAAATGCACTGAATATTTTCTTTAAAGACAGTCTCGATGGATAGAGATCATAAATATCTAATTTTGGAGGATTTCGGACTAGGCAGAATAGGCAGCTGCCTAAGGTCGTCAGACTAAGAAGGAGCTTCAAGCAAACCCACTATTAATACTAATTTTTGCCAAATAAAAAAAATTATAAAAAATAGGAATTTTATGAATTATAAACTGTTAGTAACCATCTGTATCATTATGTTCAATTAGCTATTACAATATTTATAAATGATGAGCGTCATTTTGTTCGATGTTGTGCATAAGCTTGGATGCCACTCAGTTATTTATAATTCTTTTAAATTCATGTCTTTAAGTCATATTAAATAATTCGTTGAAATTTTTTAATGAATTCGATATTAATCGATGCACAACTTAAAAAATAATCCGAGTGAAGAAGCTAGTCGCTAAAACTGGGTAGTAAACAAATAAATTAAAAAAACGTACGTATTTTAAAAAGTAAATAAAATAAAAAAAATAGTCTAAAATGAATGAATAAAATGTTGCTTAAATTTATAATGAGTTGAAATGTAACGAAAGAACTAATAATATCCACTGAAGAAGATTAAAATGTGCCGAAATCCGCCACTAAATAGACACAATAGGTTAATAAATTAGATAAATATCAATTTATGTAAATTTTTATATGATATGAATTACAAGATAATTTCCATGAATTTGGTGTTTCTATTTTCATAGCATAATGATGAAATTCAAACACTAAGAATGATGTCTTCATCCATGGAATTTGTCCATAATTTGTTAGAGAAATTTGCAGACACATTAAAAAGTAAAAATAATAATAATAATAAAAGACAAATGCAAATGGCAATTTCTTTATTAAATAAAATTTCTTTATTACATAACATAAATCATTTTTATGTATTCTTTAAACAAATAAGAACATATATTGTACTATGAAATAAATGTTTACATTGCAGTAAAACAGAAATTTTCAGCGTTTTCAATATTATTTCAATTTTAATTATTCAATATTGTGCATATTGTTTAATATTGTACAATATATGTGCGCTTTTAGGAAAGTTGGAGCAGCTTTTCATATTATAAGTGTTCATGAATAACGGAAGGCCAATCTCCATATGAAATGCCCAATATTGTATAATGCTGCATAATATTGAATAATAGAATATCACAAAATATTGTACAATATTGTGCCACAAGTTGTGCTACTACGAGTTCGGAGGCCGTACACAAAGAACAGCATTGGTAGTCCTACTACAATCTTTTCGGCTGAAAAAGTATTTATACTCTGAGTCGATCTCTTTAAAACACCTCAGTAACAGTGATTCATATTGCAAAACATTACAGAATTTCAGGTAACTTATCAAAACCCATCATATTAAGTTATGGACTAAATTAAGTGATTAAGTGATAATACTGCTGCATGACAACCCATGCATCTTACTAAATATATGCATCTTATAAAATATAAACTTTACTTAAGAAATTCAAAGTGATGTTTGATCCTACCACCCACACACCTCTGGGCCATTGCCGTTTATTTCACAAATCAATAAGAATCTTTCCGGTCATCATTTTTTCATTAATGACGAAATTAAGCTGGCTGTAATGCATTGGGTGGAAAACACTGAAAAGTTCTGTTTTATTCCAAAGGAAACATCAAGGGAGCTCAAGGTTGATTTTTTTTGTGTGTGTGGTAGGTCTTGGATATAACCATTCCATTGTACAATCCGAGGATGCATGGTGAAAACAAAATTCATCCCTAATGATTATCGTGACATGAAAATTTGTTTCCATCTCCAGTATATCGTTACAGAAGATTGAAGTAGGACTACCAATGTTTTTCTTTGTGTATGGCCTTCGAACTCATGGTAGCACAACTTGCGACACAATATTGTACGTATTTTTTGATATTATATTATTCAATATTGTGCAGCATTATACAATATTTCGAATATTGTTTAATATTGTACAATATATGGGCAGTACTAGGGAAGTCAATGCAGCTTTTCATACTCTAAGTGTTCATGAATAATAGAAGGCATACCTCCATATGAAATGCCCAACGTACTCAAAATTTCCTTAAGTTTTATCCTTCAATTTCCCTGAATGACAACGACAAAATTTTTAGCATCGAGAGAGGTTTCAGATTTGACAGGTTACATCATCCCCATGATCCCAATACACAACCCATCACTGGATACTTTGAGTTACATATTAAACCCGAGTCATCTCCGAAACTTTCGGGAACACACTCCAGTAAAGGTACTAGCCCCATTCCTCCACATAACCGTGGGCCTTGGATAAGACCACAAATAATGTGTATGGCACTAGTTAATAATAATTACATCATCGTATCATATTTGGATAGATAACCCTGTGTGAGCCAATATCTTTCCCTGAATTCTGTTCCACCGCATTCTATTTTTGACACGGGTGCGCCAGTTTTTTTCCTGGATAAGCAGGAAGTCTGTCTCCACTGACTGCATCCATCTCATTTTGGGTCTTCCCCTTTTTCTACTTGTTAGAGGTTTATGTAAAAGAATTTTTTTAATATGGAATCATCATCTATTCTAGATATATGTGCCACCCAGTTCATCAGATTATTTTTATGAACTTCATAAAATTTATCTGGCTCTCTATAGATTTTATATAGCTCAAAGTTATATCTTCTTCTCCAAACATTGTTGATTTCTATCCCACCAAGAATGGCTGGCAGAATTTTTCTTTCGAAAATGGCCCCAGCTTTGATCAGGGGCCAGGTCTCTGAGTCATACGTAAGTATTGGTCAAATTAAGGTTTTATATAGTAAAAATTTTGTACTTCTTGATAGTAGTGAGGATTTAAAAAATCGTTTTAGTTCGTAAAAAGGCTTTATTTGCATTCATTAGACGACCTTGAATCTCCTTGACAATGCTATTGTCATCAATAACTATAGAACCAAGATAAGTAAAACTTTGGACAGATGGGATTCATTGAAGGCTTTATTATTTATTGCACACATATATTTGGTTTTTTTAGCTGTTTATAATAACTCCCATGCTATTAGCAGCATGCTCTAAAGAAAGAAAAGCATCTTTTACTGCGGAAACAGTTCTTGAAATCATGTCAATATCGTCCGCATAGGCCAAAATGTGTGTTGATTTTGAGAATGTATTGTTTCTGATGTTAATTCCTGAATCTTTTATGACTTTTTCTATAGCAACGTTAAAAAGACAGGATAAAGAATCACCCTGCCTTACTCCATTATTGACATTAATTTCTTCGGATAAAGATCCTAAGAACTTGACCTTGCAAGTGGTATTAGACATACTTGCAACTACAAGTCTAATTAGTTTAGGTAGTATTTGAAATTCAGCCAGAGCTTCATACAAGCGGTTTCTATTAATACTATCAAAGGCTTCTTTTAAATCTATAGAAAGATGATGTGCAGTAATATCAAATTCTATGGTCTTTTCCAGAATTTGCCTAAGCACAAAAATCTGACCTTTAGCAGATTTTCCCTTGCGAAAATCGCATTGATAACTTGCAATTTGAGGGTCTATATATTGAGTAAGTCATTTGTATAAGATGTTAGACAAAATTTTATAAATGGCACTTAACAAACTGATGCCTCTATAATTAGAACAATCCATTGTATCACCTTTTTTTATATATATTGGGCATATAAAGCTTGTGTTCCAATCAGAAGGCAGTATTTCAGCATTCTAGATATCAATAATAAGATTATAGATTAACATTAGAAGTACTGGTTCATAGTATTTCAACAGCTCAACTGCGAAATAATAGTTGAAATATACAGATATTTGGTAGGAATCTAGCGTTTTACTGAATCTATCACGGAAACACGTCTATTTGCGGGCCAAATGAATAGACATCCAGATAAATAAAACTATAGTTGTAGTCACAAGATAACATACCGAATTTCATTGATTTTAGTCATTGAGTTTACATGCATGCGAATGTGCAGAGCAACAGATGGATTCAAATTCAAGAATGATAGATCCGTTACAAAATTTGATACTAATCTTAATTTTAGATTCAAATTAAGTACCAAATTTGTACCAAAATTTATTTACCCGGTTTTAGGTATTTTGTCGCTATCGAGCTCAAGTTTACCCGAAACTTTTCCAATGGGATCAATTCACGGTCACGTGTCATGTACCAAACAAACTGTTTCTGTTCAATTTTCACCCGTTCTGCGCATGTCGGGATGTCTGCCGATAACGTTGATGAAACCATTGTTTAATAAATGTTACGCTAGCCGATAAATTATTAAAAACTTCTGATTTTTTTTAAAGATATTATTTTGAATTATTTTCTCCAAATTTTCGTAGTTATATAATTTTATTGCTTATATTAAAATTTTAATTAGTATTTTCAATGGAATTATTGTTTTTGCATAATTAATTAACGTCGCTTTTTAATTCGTTTGGTGCTGCTTTATACTTTCCTTTCCCATATCCTTCTCCCCCCCCCCTCTTTTTTATCCAAAGGATACATTTTGACAAATGACTATGGTAGTGTTTTTGAAAAATTACATATGTTCTTTTTTTACATATTATTTAAATATTATTGAATCTTATAAATATAGTTCTTTTTAAAAATAAATTATTACTCTTAGATAAGTTAATATTTTAAAACTTACTAATAAAATTATTACATTTTTTTTTCTTATGTAATGATTTTTATTAATATTGAGACTTTGATGTTTTCAGTTTGCTCAGAGGAAAGAACATGAAATTCAAATTAGTATATATTGAATAAATTATGTTTACAATTTCAAATTATGAAATATAAAAGGTATAGATACTTTTTTTTAAATCTATGCAACTTATGAATCAGTTATTTCATTTTAATTTGTACAGATCATTAAAGGAAAACAAACAAAATTACAGTTTCATATTTTTTATTTACACATTACAAATATATATATACATATAAAATATATATGATAATTATTTGAAAAAAATGTGATCAAATGGATCTTTCAATGTACTCACTAATTCAAAAAACTATTTATCAACATTTATTTTTCTAGACACGTAGAAAAATATAAACAGAGTATGCCAAGAATGTCAATGTAAATGATGAAATCAATTTTATTCAACAGAAACATTCTAAATACTAAACAACAGTTTTTTTTATCATGAATAAAAACATTATGTTGAAGAATATACTTTTAAATCAGAACATTTATGAAATTTTTTTTAAATGTTTAAGTTACATTGATAAAAATTACATTGAATGAATATCATAAAATAAAACATACAATACAGTAAATTTAATAAATAAGATTTAATAAACAAGAATAAGGTCATGATATATATATATATATATAGAGAGAGAGAGAGAGAGAGAGAGAAGTTAAATAGGATATAAAGATGAGTTAGAAGAAACACTCTTATGCTTTTACAGAATTTTATAATTCAAAATTAATATGCTGAAAAAATAGAGAAAAAAAAAGTGAAAAGTGAAGTTGGGAATAAAAATTATATAATAAATGCTGATATGGAAATTGATTTTCAATGAAAAGACCTGTATTTATTGAAACAGAAATCACTGAGGTGCACAATGGTATAACATGATATTATGATAACAATCAATTTCAGTTTAAATACAATTAACTATTGACATTTCATTTTTAACAATAGAAAAGTGGTTTGATATAAATTCACTTTGAATCCATCACAAATCTGCAAATCTAATTAGAAAACTAGTAATAATGCTTTCTGGGGCCATCCTTTTTGTTCTTTTGTTATTAGACATGATTACCCAGCAATAACTGAATATCATGAATTACTAAAAGATAAAGAAAACTTTAAGATTCATAATAAAAAAGTAAAACCTCATAATGCATTTTATTATAATGCCAAAAACTAAAAATCAAATGCAAATATTATTTGACGTTAATTAATGGTTTTCATAAACTAATTTATATACTTAATTAAATGACATGTGTTTTCAAAACTTAAATATATATATATTTCTTATATATAGCATTCAATTTATCAAATTAAGAGCACGTTTAATAAAATACATCAATTATATATATATTATAACAGTCAATAAGAAAATTCAATTTTCAGTAGTAGTTAGTAAAGATTTCACTCATTAAATAAATCTTTAAGAAATTTATTCACTTCCACCTAAGTTTAGCATTATAGCAGTTGTTATTTTTGAAGCAGGAGTTTGTTTACTTACACTAATTAAATTTAGATAAGATTTTTTAGGAAATGCAATGCAATATACGTGTAAACATTTTAATACCTTCTAAGCATATTCAAAATTATCAGAAATTTCATCAAATGTGAATAAAGTGAATTAGAAATGCTCTCACGATTTTGTTTGATTGTTTTTGTTGGAAAATCGCTTACCAAATTCTTTTTTTTTTTCAAAGAATTTTTCTAAAAAATTACTAAAACATTTGCGATTACTGGAATTCCATTTACGATTTAATAAATGAACACACACTGAATCAATTCTTCAAAATGATCGAAGCATATCACCGACTTCGAAGGCTTGAAAAAATCTATACCAAAGGTACCAACCCTAGGCAGAATTGTTGAAAGGAAAATAAGAAAACATTTTTTCATGACAGTCACTCTTGTGTTTCGAATTAAAACATCCATCAGCACACCAGTTATTCCTCTGTTAACACATAATAAGAGGAAAGAAAATGACTCAAAATTATAACTTCAAATGTAAACAAAAAAAAAATCCGCTTCATACTCGGCGGAGAACGATAATGGCAGACTAATCGACGAAAGCAGATGAAACTTAAATGCCATGCGTGGATAGCTCATGACATGTGACTTTTACGTCACATAAATTGAGCCCATTAAGAAATTTTGTTCAAAAATTATTAGAAATCAACAAATATGGTCATAATTCAATATACCAAATTTCAGTGGTCTAGTTCAAAGCATTTTTGAGTTAGCGTTTTCACAGACAGACTAATATATTGTAAAAATGCCAAAAATCCATTTTTCGGACTCAAGGTGGTCTGAAGTGTTGAGATTCGTCTAAATTTTGAATTCGAATTTGTTGAAAATTATAACATTTTCTCTATATTTTGTATTGGAGAAAGTAAAAGGACTCTTCACTAATTAAAAATATGCAAATCTACTGAAACACCATTAAGATAACTCAAGTAAAACACTACTATTTTCTTTGCTTAGCGATAGATGCTACGATTGAGTACAGAAATTAATTTATTCTCAATTATAATCAAATTATCAATAATTGTGAAGAATGTTGAATATTTGAATTCAGAGGTTAATAGAAATATTAAACTTTCCGTTTATAAATCATCTTTCTTTTTGTATACTTATATATCGGCTTTAGCAAGACGAAATTATTATTTTTTTAATTATTGAATGAGTTAACATTTCATACTTACTAAAATCGTGTTTCAGTTCTAGCTACATGCACTTTCCGCTTGGAGTCAAGAGATTAATTGTATAGCTAGATATATTTAAAAATTAATTAAGTATGATTTAGGTTTCTACGCCCCTATCCGAAACTGACAATGGAAGCAAAATACATATATATATACAAATGCCTCCCTCCCCCTCCTTTTTTTCCAAACTTTGATAAATCATAAAAAAAATATAATAGCAGAGAACAAAATGAATTTTCTACAAGTAGATATAAACTATCATGGTTACTTTTCGGCCTAATGGTCGTGAAGATTTAAGCATTTGCCATATCGTTGATTCAGATTTCCGATCGCTTTCGAAAAATGCTGCAACCAGTGATGACAGATGAAATTTCAGTATTCCTTTGAAGCTTTTATTTCTTCCAGAATTATTATTTTATTATCATAGCCATTTCTTCAACTCAGGCAAAAGATAGAAATCACTTAGTTCTAAACCGCATTCGCCATGAAAAGGAAAGAAGGGGCAAGACATCGCAAAGTCATAATAGATTTTGTTGAGTGAGTTGATTGACACGTTGATTGCCGTGTCATCCATATTCAGATGACAGCAAAAGTTCTCCTTCCCTATAGAATTGAATGCAAGTAGAACAGGTTTATGTTTAGTTTATGCCTCCTTATTTTAACACACTGTTCACTGAGTAAATCGCCTGTGATTCGCACTTACTATTTAATTAATTTTTTTTTTCTTTTCTACTGTAATTAAGAGGTAGTAAAGAGGCAAAAAATCTTCTTAGATAGGGGTCCGAATCATAGGCTTGATTCATAGAGAAAGAAAAAAAAAAAAAAAACTTGTTAAGTCATGCGGAAGAAATGTTTAGACATTCCCTTTTTCTCTATATTATTTTATTCAAAAGAAAGCTCAAACAGTCTCCTGACTGACGAAGAGTTTCAAAGGAGTTTTAAAGCCCATCTCACATCATTGGTAGCAACGTATTTCGAAGAAGAGACCAAAAACTTGGTTCACTGATATATCAAATAGCAGAATCTTTACGGCGATTATGTCAAAAAGTAATCATGCTTGTGAATAACTTTTGTTAAAAAATTCATTTTGCTCTTTAAATTTGTTTTTTATGGTCCTACAGAACTAAGGAGACGAGGGGAAGGCCACCAGTAAAATACAAAAAATCATATTTTGTTAAGATCTATATAGCATGGATGCTTATAAGTAGGGATATATGCCAATACAAGACAGCAAAGTAATAACTAACATTTTCTGTATTATGCCATTTTCTTTTAAAAAAGATGATAGAAAAATCTATCTTTAGTTATACCTAGTGTTTATTTGTTAGAAATTTGATTTTCAATATAAATTAACAATATTCAAATTTTCTGATTAATTATCAAATTAAATTAATTAAATTTTCTGATTTATATATATAAAGATAGGATATAGAGATGCAGAAGTATAATATAATATAAATATGATTTTATATCCATAAATATTAGGCCCAAAAATAAGGGCATGTAAATAGTACAAATTCAACTAATTTATTAAAATTGTATAGTTCATATAAAGAAATAATAATCTAATGAAAATAAAATAAAAAAATATATCGTTGATTAAATGTACTCATTCTCATATTAGATTTTACAATTATCCATGATTATAAAAATTAAAAAATTCTAATTCTGTAAATATTAAATACAAAAATATGAAACCTTATAAACATCAAAGCACTTAATTTCTATATTTCTTTATTAGGACTGTATTAGACACTTAGGACATTAATAAGCAGTAATTTTAATATTCATTTCTAGTAAATCATAAAAATTCAAATAAATAATTAAAAATAATCTCCAAAATGGGAAAATAGAAACACCGTCAGAACAAAGGATTTTGATTAAAAACAGAATCTTTGAACATCATACTTGATTATCTGATACTAGTTTAAAATATTCGGAGATAAATTAACATGGTTTCAAACTAGAATTACATATAATTGGAAATTAAAAACATAGATTTTATTATTTGATAAAAATTTGCATGTGAAACAAAAATTACTGATATAAGCTAAACGTGCATTAGTTAAGTACTTGATACTTAGTACACTCAAAGAGATATCAAATAGTATAACATTTTGTGCTTCTATACATTTATATATTTTTAGATATGATTAATGATAATAAAAGAAAAATAAAATGTCAGAATAAGTTAATCTTTATGCAATCGAAATACTTCATTTCCAACTTTTCAACGCAAAAACTATTATTTTGACCATGCTTCTCAGTAATCTAAAATTGCTGATCTATTTTTGTAATATTAAATTGCATTTTGATCATTTTCCCCCACGGGGTTACAAGAATCAATATCGACAGATGCATATGTAACAAAATCTTGAGTGTAAACAAAGTAGTAACTATAGCAACAAACGCTATTATCAAAAAAGGCAGAAGTTGAAATGTGTTCGGTTCAAGTTTATTTGAAATAGTTTCTAAGTATAGTATATTTAAACAACATTACATTACTTGATTTTAAGAAAAATTTATTATGTTTTTATTATTTATTATTGTGCATACTAAAGTGTTTAAGAACTCACAAATACATATTTTTGCTCATTTGAAAAGATGCTCCTCAGTAAACGGCATATTTCGCGTGTCAGCTGATCTGATCTGATAAAAAAAAAACTAATTATAAAAATATATGCAATAAATTCTACAAATTGAGAAAATGAATAAAAAACCAACTCTGACATTAAAAATCAATGTCGGTTTGATAGAAATTTTCTTACACTGTGATTTTAATTTTTTTTTTAAATATAAATCTTTTATTTAAAAACTTTAACTTCGCCTTTGTTTGTTTGGGTATTGGTACCAGCGGTTTCGTATTGACCTTTTTTCAGGACATTGTTTTAAATTTACTAACAATTCTTCAAATTAAAAAAAAATTTTCTTCTTACTTATATTTTTCTCATAATGGCGTGTAATCTGTTGCGACAAGTAGGAAAAAGCTCGATGTCGGTAAATGTGTTGATATATTTATAATAACTTGATTTATTTACCAAATGCTCAATTTCTTGGTTGTAGATATTAATCTTATTTTAAAGATTAATTGACAAATTTCTTTCGTGTCTTTAGCAATTTTATACCTTCCTTAATTAGAAAAAACAGAGTTGAGCGAGCATATTTTCACGAATTATTAATATTGTTTTCTTTGAATAATAAGTCTTGTATATTAATTTCTTTTGTGACTTTGAATATTTATAATATGTTTTAAAATTATCTTTAGTTGTAAACTAGTTAAACTTGTAAAAATCCTATATAAATTAAAATATCTTTTAATTATAATATGTACTTTAGCATTAACTGTATCTAGAGTGCCCTTACCTTAAATTCCCACAAGTTTGAATGAGGGAAGAGTGGCTTTAAAAGACATAATCTAGCTCTGTATTTGTTAATAGTACTATTTATAAATAAAGTGTCTTCTCAATTTAGTTTATATATATTTGAATTGGATTAAAAAATAAAATGTACTTAAATTGTTCAAATAATTTAGCAGTAAAAGCATTTGAAAAATTATGTATTATATTACAAAATTCCCCAATTTTCAAGTAGATGTGGAACATCATGTGAAAAAAATAATTTTCACTGGCTATGCTTGACATAAACTAATTGTTGTAAAGATAAGGGGAAAAGTTTAAAAATATTTTTTTGGTCTTGTATCAGGATATACATACTGTGTGAAATTCTTAATTCATAAATCTTTAATGGCTGTGATTTGGCAGTTCCATTTTTAGAATTTAGAATAATTTGTAATTTTTGTTGTTTACAGTTCATGTGAAAAATTGTCAAAAAATTAAACAAATTTTCAGTTGAAGTCACTTAAGATAAATCACTAACAAATGAAATAAAATACTGTCATCTTGCCATCATATGCAAAATAAAGTTTTGCATAATTTAAAAATTGCCTTGTAAACTGGAGCACATAAATAACAAATATTGAATACATTTTTAATTACAAGATTTAATTTTCAAAACCATTCCATTGCCATTAATGAGAGAGTGATGAGAGATTGCCAGAGTGAAAGTTGCATATGCACCTCAGAAATTAGCAGGCTAATAAAAAAATTTAAAAAAACTAGTAAAAGCAAAAAGACAAATAAAATTGAAAATGTCCTGTTTAATGGATTGCAAACAAGTCTGCAAATTTTGTCATCAAGTTAAAGAGTTTTTAAAGCAAGTCAAATCAAGCATTTCCTTAGAGGTAGTCATACTAAAGAAAGGAAAGGAAATATTTATTACACAATCATACACATGTATGTATAAAGACTCCCTTTCTGCAAATTTCCTTTGCATAGGCAATTTTTATTTAATGGCATTTGAACTTGATGGTTAAAACATATATTATGACTTGAATAGCCTATAAACATTAAGTCTTTGCTTATAGTGGCCTGGTCTTTTACCTTCTCTCTATATGGTTTCTGCTCAGTTTTACATTCATAGAGAAAGCAACATTTGCTCATATTGATGGCTATCAATAATTAAATTTTCAATACTATTGCAATAGTGAAATGGATAATTATTCATGGATAAAAGATGCAAATCATTTCCTAATTTGTATGTTTTAAAATTCTGAAATTCTAACAGTTTTACATTAGATAGATTCTGATAAGAATATCAAATAGATTATATGTAATGCAAGCTATTTCATTGCCGAACAATTTAGTAAATATATATGTTCACTGGGATATGAATTAAATTAAATGGAATGGAATTTAAATAGAAATCAAAAGTTTCTAATGTAATTAACATGACACAAAAAGTATCACAAAACAACATATTTTAAACATAGGAAGAATCTTAGAAAATGTCTTACTCGTGTATAATATTTTAAGGGTAAATAGAATTACTTCTTCAGTAAGAACATTTCATTGATTGACAGTGCAAGAGTACAATTATAATATTTGCAAGGACTATTTTATTTACAAATATAAAATTGTCAAGCTTTATTTTATTCATGAATAGTGTGCTTGCCATGATATTATATACTGAATTACAGTTTTTCGAATTAACATATTTTTAATTCATACAGTATCTGCAAATAATATTTTATTTGTAGATGCAATACTTATAAATAATTATTTATCTAAAAAATGATAATGAATATTAATTAACAATAAATAAATCTTTAACATTTAAAAATATTCTATTTTTTTGATTTTTTAATATTATTTAAATTTAAATAATTGATGAATGATAGTGAATTAATAAAGCATAATTTTTTTTCTTAAAGATAAACAATGGAATGCTATATGCTGTTAGAATGTGTAATAAGGATGTAAGCAGAGGACATTCAGCAGGTATATTGACTTTCTAATTAGGTATTCATAATTGTGCTGTTTGAGATATTGTATTAACTCTCCAAATAACCAAATATTTTCATTTCATGTATTAAAAAATATCAGAATTTTATAAATAATCCTTATATTTCTCACTGCTTAATTGATTTCTTTTCCATAATTTAATTAAGTGGCTCATTCTATTTGTGGAATGAGTTTTTTTTTTTTTTTTTAATTTAACTAAGAAACCATAGATCTCTGGCGATGTTAGTTGTTATTTATATATTTTTACTGAATTCTCTATCTATTAGTGATACAATTTTAATTTATAAGTTTAAATGTACTATAAATCATTATATATATGTGGTGTAAATATGATAACAAAGGCTTAAAGTGACTGAAGAATATTTTTATAAAAAAATCTAAACTTGAAATATAATGAATATTATTACAAATTAAAAAATAAATATAATAGTAAATTTGAATAGTTTTTAATATATGAATTAAGTTAAGTGCTTTAGAATTGAACATGAAAAACTCAAAAGCTGTTTGGATTACTTCAAATTTTTATCTTAAATCCTGATATTTTTTCTTCTTCTTTATTTAAGAAATATCATAATATGAATATCAACTCACTTTCTAAAAATTATGAATATGTTATTAGTCTATATGAAATATATATATTAGTTTAATATTAATATAATATTTTTTCCTGAGTGTAAATTATCATTGAATGCTTAATTTTTATCCATTTTGTCTTCTGAATTATTTATTATTTTTTAAAATGTGAAGATGACATTAGATCTTGTTAAATTGTCTGAACTAATAAATTACAAATTTAGCAATATAGAATTTTAGACCATCATTAGCAGGATATTTAATCACATTTTTTTTAATATTTATATTTTTTGCTTTAAGATTACCTGACTTATTTTGTATAAATATAAACATCAATTTGCCCCTTTCATGAAATCTGGCAAATAGCTCCAAATGTTAATAAAAAGTGATACTTTTTTTAGTACAAGATTTGCTGCTTTTTACATATACCTTATAATTAATCTACATATCTGCTTTGGGTTGGCAGGGCTGCTTTATTTTTGATATCTTATAATTAATTATCCATGACTGTATATAAGGATATTTATGTAAACATTTAAGAAATAGTCATCATAAAGATAAATTCAATTTAGTAGTAATGTGAAAGATAAATTTTAAGAAGTGATAGAATATGGCTTAAAAACTGAATTTCCAAACTGATGAATCAATTATTTCATTGTTATTATGATTCGCGTATTGCAACTGATGGTCATATATTCAAACAATTCTGGCTATGGTCAAATATTATTTCTTATAAGTATCTTTAAGGTGGCATTTTGTTTTTCACATTCTTCATATTTACTGTATGTCTAGATGCATCCTTCATTCATTCATAAAGTATGATAAAAGTTTGTAATACTACCATCTATTAAATTTGATTATTGATTAAATTCTTTTTTATTGCATTTTATAAGTAGAATAAAAATAGAAGTTTTCATTTATTATTGTTTACTGTTTTTGTAAAGATGCTACAATAAGTAATAATAAATTATATTGAGCTAATATTTTTAATATTGTTTATTTATTTGCACAGGGCAATCATCCCAATCTCAAGAAGCCTCTTATGGAGCTCCTGAATACTACCAATACAATGAATATAGTTTTAATGATATTAATATTGAAATGGACCAATTGAGACTTCCACGACCTTCCAGCAAAACTCCAAAAGATAAAAAGTAGCTCCTCTGCTAAGAATTATCAATGTAAACAAATTAGGTTAAATATGCATTATCTTGTGTCAATAAAAATATGTGAGAATAAAAACATTCATAG
>JAPMOR010125288.1:361418-407541 GCA_026543865.1 Argiope aurantia
AAATGGAGATTGCAAACTGCTTTTTGCCATATTTCCAGTCCCTTCATTGCTGCAGTTCTTTGGAACATGAATATTGTGGTTTTTTGAGCAAATTTCCCATTTGAGAAGAGGGAGGGGGAGGGCAATGGTTGAGAGGGATTAGGGGAATAATCTGGTTGTGGAAGTATAGGGGCATGATATTTAGACAATTAATTTAACATCAGTAAAAGCATGTGAGCTAGTGCCTTATTATGATGGATCATCCATTGTTTTGCCTATTAAAGATCTGGTTCTAAGTTCTGCAAGCTTGATAAATAATTTAATGATATTTTGCATTATGTCTTTGATAATTGCTATTTGTGTGGCTGTTGTGGATACTGAAGGTTATCTTGATCTTGCATATGCAATCTGTCTTTTTTGGACTATGAATGCTATTCCATTAATTCACTCATTACTGTTTTATTCTAAACTAATTTAATCATTTGAAAAGTCTCAATAAAAGATTCTCTTAGCAACACACATTTAATTCTTGAATGCTGTTTAAAAATTATATCTTTTTTTTTTTTTCTTTTGAAGGAAAAGTTTTAGTTACCAGTGATCACAAACTAATCCTTGTATTGTAATATTTGAAACTGATTATTTAGTTACATGGTATCTTTTGCTTCTTTAATGTGAGATGGCATAGTTCATTTATACTTGGAAAATATATAAAAATGTCAAAAACTTTTTGTATATAGTGCTACATTTGCAGTAATCCAGGAGATACTAGGCAACCAGATCTGAAATTATTACCATTTTTCTTTTAAAAAATGCGTGTTAATAGCAAAATTGTTTCTCACAAAATGTACCAAATAATACAGAAAATTATACTTTGTATTGTTACGAAAAATTTAAAATCCGAACATCAGGGCCCAATGCAGTGGGTATATAGTGAAACAGTTCGGTAAGCTCAATAATAAATGATGACGTTTTATTCAACACGAACATACAGGTAATAAAACGCAGTCGCCGCGCACACTATAATAACACTTGCAATAAACAGTTACATAAAAGCAGTGAATTAATGTTAAATAAAACCGTAACAATACAAGACGCTCAGAAAGAACTCTGCAGGGGAGAAACTTAGTACGACCATTCACGCCTCTCGATCGTCTGCTATTCTCAACCATTGAGCTGAACTTAACTGCCGACTCAATACTGACTGATTTCAGCTTTTTTTTCCAGTATTTTATAGTTACCGTGACGGAGCAAAAAAATGGTTCTACAGAAATCGTCGTCATTCGCGTCTTAACGTCTATTGCCTGGATCCTTACTGATTCCGGAATCATTAATTTTGTCGTGGAGGCCGGGGCTATCAAAACTATATTGTCTTCTTTACCAGGCGACTTATGGCACTGGGAGGCAATATTACAAATTCTTAACAGTGTAATAAATGTTACAAAATATTATTCAAAATCCTATTTCGTACATCGTTGCTTTTCCGAAAATGACGAATTAAAAAATAGGTTGGATTATACAAAGACAGTTTTAAAAGAAAATGATGCCACAATGGGATATTACAAGTCCTGAGAATCTACTGTAGTATACAAGCTTGGGGGGGGGGGGAATTGAACTTCTTAAATAATGAATCGTGTCAAACATAACCAGCAAAAAGTGAAATAAGTTTGATTAATTGAACAGTAAATTAAATTCATACAAAAAGTGTTTGAGATATTAGAATACTGTAAAATTATTATTTAAAAGAAAATTATTGGCTGAAAAACGAATTACGTGAAACGTTTTGTTAAAATAAAAACTATGATAGAAATTATACAAAGAACTAAACAAAAGACACATCTTACTATAAAAATTTGGTCATATAAAAACTTTATATATACTTGAATTTTAATCTTTTATTTTTTTAAATTTTGTTTAACTCAAAAGTTTAAGCCTTTTTTTTATACTTCAATCTGCTCTCTTTCTTCCATTTTCAATTTTTGTTTCAGTACTTTCTTTAATGGGAGGAGGTACCTCCCTGTTTGTCTACCTCAAGAATAGCTCCCGCCAATATGTCTACGATAGTCTGTTGCTGTGGAAACAAGACCTGCTCTATTTTGAATAGGGGATTTAAAAAGAAAGGCATCCATGTTGGCTTACTGATCGCCAACTGATTGGCGCGATTTTTTTAAATTGATTTATAAAGAGTGAAAAAGAATTGTTTAATATATTAATTATATAATAATATTTAAACTTTTAGACATAAAAATGAAATATTAATAAATATGCAATAAAGATAAAAATTATTACAGTAAAAAAGTAATTATTTAACTTTTTAATAATTGTTTAATATTTTCATAACTATTAATAATTATCAAGGACTTTAGATTATTAATACAATGACAGAATTTCGTTGATTATTAAACTTTCAGCATGTATTTTCCAACAATTTCTAAGGCAAAACAGTTTTCAAAGTAAAATAAAATAAAATACCGTCTAAATTTCGAAAATAATGTTCATTCAAGCATTTCAAAATCCTCTAAATCACTCTCACAAGTTTCGGTTTCTTCTGAATCAGAATCATCATTGGTATCAATATGAAATGACAGTTCGTCCACTAAATCTTCTAACAGTCCATCTTTCTACCAATAATTATTTTCAAGCTTTTCTACGTGTTTACAATGCGCTGCCCATTCAGCCGAAGTAACTTCAGTGATAGCTGTTTGAAGAAGAGATTTCAGATTGTCCAAACTTAAATCGCCAGTAACATTTCGTTCCTTTATTATTCTTTTTACAGAGGACCACACAAATTCGATTGCGTTCAAATCGCAATGATAAGGGGGTAGTCGGATAACTTCATGTCCTTCTTTCTCTATTAAATTATCTTTATGGAAGATTATTGTCTATAAGAGAGAACAGTTCCGCTTTTCGCATTTTTTGATCGCAGGGTATTCCGTTGTTTTTCAACCAGTCTATCATAACTTTTTTTGTAGAATACTTCGTTGGAGTGTGGTTTTCGACAGTCGTATGATACGGTGCATTATCCATGCATACGACACTGTTTGGTTGCAAATTTGGAAGAAGTTTTTCCAACACCCATTTTTTAAAGTTTTCATAGTTCATTTGTCCGTGATAGTCGCCACTTTTTGTTGATGCTTTATATACTAGTAAAGCACCCGTAAGGAAACCCGTTGATGATCCAGCATGAACAACTATAAGTCTATTTTTCGAATTAACATTTGCTGTAGCTCCCAAAACTGTGTCATCTTGCCAACATTTCTTAAATGTCAAATTGCTGTCTACCTAAGTTTCATCAATATAGACAATCGGTCGTCCAGCTTTCCTGTGACATCTCATTTCTCTCAAATATCTGTGTCTCCAAAAAGCAATATCTGGTCTTTCCATGAGTACTTTTTTATTATTCACGCACTACTTCCATCGGAAATTCATTGAATGTAAGACTTTGCACAATGTGTCTTTTTGCCACGAAAATCCAATTTTTTTCTTTCAACACGGGTAGTAATTTTCTGAGGGATGATACTTTCCTTTCTTTTATGTAAAAGTCTTGAATTGTTTGCCGTATAACACACTTGTCAAAGTCGTCTATTTCACAGTTTCGCTCACTAGGTCTTTTACGGTGTTTACCGGGTGATTTTAAAACTGTCGATGAGCCCGATGATGAAACTTCCTTTCTTATTTTTTTTTATTGTAGCTTCAGAAATTCCAGTTGCTTGAGAAGCCCTTTTCAGAGCTTGTGGGAGTGGAATTAACGCAGATTTCGATGAAGCTTCATTGGAACAAAATTCCGCAACATTATATACAATTTTACGTGCCTGCGATCTCAAAATTTCACCATTCCTTAACTTAAAGGCCATCTTGCAAGTTTAGCAAAATCAATTAAAACGGTAAATAACAAATAATTTTAAAAGCAAAATAAACAAAAGGATAAGATAACGCGTGCAATTCTTTTAAATCCGAGAAGAAGAATGACGTGATGTAACCTTTAATTCCGCCAATTCCCTACACGCTTAATCCCCATTAGAAATGAACTAGTCCTGTTACTACAGCGACCGCCACTAGATAGACTTCTTGGAGGGAGCTATTCTTGTGATCGACAGACAATATTCTTCATTCCCCTTTCTTTGTTTATTTGCTAACAAATTGCCCCTGGTAGCATTTTTCTGTGATTTTAAAGTTTTGCTACTGCCAATAAGCAAAAGATTTTTTCTTTAAACTTTTCGAAAATATTTAACAACTGACTCCTCTTTGCTAATCGTTTTGTATTTTACAATCGAGATTTAAGAATATGCTTCGATTTTCTTCATCTTTTATCTGTTTAAATCTGACATTATGCTGAAAGGTCTTTCAATTTGGGGACTATGAAAACAATTTTAATTATAGCTTGTACCATTTTGCTGGGAGTAGAATATTTTTTTATAATGAGTAATTTAGACCACCAAATGTCTGTAAGAATATGACTACGATTCTGGAGGAGTTTATAAGAATTTGACATCTGTAATCTCTGAAGTGTAACCTTCTTTCCTCTAGCAGCTGGATTATTGGAGGAAATGCATTCTCTTTTTCCCTAGTAGCTGGATTATCGGAGGAGACGCATTCGGTAAAAGACTGCCAGAAGCAATTTCTTTTGCAAATAATCAACATAGTTTGTGTAGCTATTTTTAACTTTATAAAGCAAATCTTTTATACAATCATTGGCACTGTTTAATATGATAAACCTGTTTGATTTCCATCATTCATTACATTAATGTTTTAAAACTCTTTTGAATTTTTATCTTACAATAATTCTCCCTACATAAAACAAGATTTTAAAAAATCAAAATAATTGTCTGTGTAATTTAAATAGCTTATGAATAAGCGACTGTTTAGATTGAGACACGCACACATATTTCTTTAGCAGCAACAAAGCTTCTGAATAGAAATGGTGATTCTCGAGTTTTTTTTCCTACCACTTAATAATTAATCTATTTCTTTAGTATTTCTTTCATTTGTGACTTAATTACTGAATCAATATTTCTATCTTTATTAATAGAGAAGTCTGTAGAAAATAACACTGTTTTGTTTTGAAGAATACTAGAATTTAAGCCTCAATTAGGAGTAACCTGCTCATTGCAATATCGTAATATGATAGTCAACAATGGAAAATTACATCATTGGAAAAACATACTTCATATTTAATATGGAACATATTGTAATCAACATTCGGTAATTAAATTGGCCATTTTGTATCATAAAAAATATTTCTCATTAAGCTTTCAATCCCAACACTTGAAAGGATTTTTTTTTTTTGTGGTTATGATGGCATTAATCGCAATCACCAAATTAGACGTTTTTCCTTTCTTAATTCTCATCCCATTGCCCCTGTTCCATTTCCCTTATAACTGCAAGAAACCATTAAAATAGATACAAGATTTTCCCTTGAAATGTCGTTACTTCCAAAAGTTCTTGCAATTTCTTTTAAAATGTTTTTGAAATGACTGTTATATTTAAAGAAACCGGATATTCCACTACAACATAATTTGCAGAATGAAGGAAATTAACTTGCATATTTGGAAAGCATTCTCAAATTATTATTGCTCGTAGCTTTATCAATGAAAATTAAATTTTTCAAAATGACTTACAAAAATGTTTCGTAAGATACGAGATTTCTTCTACTTAATGACAAATGATTTAAAACTTTTTTTTTAAATCTTCAACTAAGGCCTCGCCAGCTAATTCATCATGAATGGCAGCTGTTGAAAATAGCAAATTGCATTCTGTAATAACATCCAAAATTGGGAATTCAACATTTGGAATTCTCTCACAAAGAGGGATATAAATTGACAGACTCCAAACACAAAAAATCACCTTAACATTTAATTAATTAAAGTTTTAAAATAAATCGTTTGTTCCGAGTTTCACATTCCCACTCTCCAAGGTATGTATGCACTTACTATAGTAATGTAGGTCAAACGGTCTAGCTTGTAACAATCAACATAAGATAAACACATACATTTTTATTATTGGTGGAGATACAGGTGGTTATCAAAATAATGGAAACACCTTATATTTATAAAGAATCCTTTATTAGTATGGTGTAGGATCGCCTTTGGCATATAATACTGCTTGGATTCGCCCAGGAATCGATTCATACAAGTGTTGAATAGTGTTTAGAGGAATATTGTACCATTCTTCCTGGATATATTGTGAAAGTTCTGGGAGAGATGCCGGTGGAGGATATCGATTCCGTATTGAACGCTCCTATAACAGTTCAATTATATTAAGGTTGGGTGACTATGCGGGCCAAGGCAGATGTTTAACTTCATCCTCGTGTTCATCAAACCGTGACTGGACAAGTCTCGTTGCATGGCTAGGTGCATTATCATCTTGGAAAATTCCATCTCTTGCAGGAAACAAAGTCTGCATTTGGGATAAACCTGGTCAGCTAAAATTTCTCTATACTTCTTTCTCTCTATTGATCCTTCCTTTCAGGGTTACAATAAAATCAGCAGAAAAGCACGACATGACTGCCCATATAATGACAGATTCGCCTTCATGCTTGACAGCTGGAAGGAGATAATCACGATCATACGCTTGTGCAGGTATCCTCCAAACGTGCACCCGTTCTGTTGTAGGGAAAAGTGTCAAATACGATTCGTCAAACCATTTTACTTTGTTCCGCTTATCAATCGACCAGGTTTTGAGAGTGTGACACCACTGTACACGACGTTTACCATTAACATCTGTGACAAGTGGCTTGGGAATTGCTGCTCTGCCATAAATGTTCTGTTTATGAAGGTGCCTTCTAACTGTTATCACTGATATCAGAGCTCAATACCAGATGGGTATTGAGCTCTGCGGTCACTTTTTCTTTGTTGTTCGCTTTTTAGACATTACAATCCGCTTCAATACTCGTCGGTCTCTTTCACTGAGCTTCTCTTTCTGCCCACTATTTCGCTTTGCTGAGCTTGTCTTGCCGCTCTGTATGTATGCTATCATGGCTTTAGACACCGCACCTCTAGAAACGCCTAAAAGTTGGGATGTTGCTCCAGCTAGACGTTCTCTTTGAAAAATCTGAGAGTACGCCTTTGAAAAAAAAAAATCTGAGACTTACAGAACTTCAATAAAGCTAACACATACTACCAGAATATATACATGGCTATTTATAAAAGAAATGGTGGCTATTATTATATTTTAATGCTTACGAAGCGCATTCAAAAAGATCACTTTTATTCACAGGTGTTTCCATTATTTTGATAACCACCTGTATATCTAATGCTATTATTTGTGCTAATTTCTTACACTATTTTAATATCAAACCTGATTCAAAAACTCGTAGTTCATTTGACAATTGTACTATCGTTGCGTTATTAGAAATTGTTATATTTTCTCTATTAAAATTATATTAATGTTGATAATGATTTTTCTAAATTGCTGAATGATTTTCATAATAAATTTAAAAATGCCCTGTGCAAATCGGACCATTAAATTTAATATGGTTCACTATATTGATACCTTTAGACCTTCTGTTTGAGCTAAACCCCGTCGTTGGCCCCTGATTGTTAAGAAATGCAAAATAGAATTGCAGCACGTTTTGAGTTTTGGCCATCTGCATTCATACAACAGGAACTTTTCCTCCCCATTTTATGTGGTTATCAAGAAAAGAAGCAATGATTACTAATCTGTTGGTGATTTTCGAGCATTAAATGCTCAAAACTAAAAATGATAAATATCCAATTCGTAACATTCGTAATTTCACTAGTTAACTATATGGGACAAATATATTTTCTCACATTAACTTTTGAAAAGTTTCTGATGCACTCAAAAAACTGCTATTTGTACCCCATTTGGTCTTATCGAAACATTCGGGTGCAATTTGGTTTGCGCAATGCACCTAGCATTTTTCAAAGATTTATGACGAAGTAACTCGGGATTAAAAAAATGTTTATCCATTTATAGATAATATATAATTACATCTGAAGAATATATTGCCCATCTGTGTGCAATTTTTGAAAAAAACTTGATTATTAAAATTTAACAATTGACTTCGCTCAGCAGTGAATAATGCAGAAGTGGCGATAATAAGAGGGCAATTGTTTCCCTTAGCGAGGAGTGAAAGTTTCGAGGGCAAAAATCTGACTTGTTTTGGTAAAGAGGTGTCGCGATCTGAATAACAAGGATATTAATTATTTGCTATCCCATCTTAAAGTTATACATGGTGAACAATCAAATTAAGCTAATTTTTTCCCAATTTGGCAACATGTGAACAACGGCTAAGTCTGCAGAATGTCGAACATGTGATTCTGTTGTCATCCGTTCAGCATAAGTTTGTGCTACATTTAGCAGAATAACCGGCATCGCGATAAAATGAACAGATGTTTGCTGATTTTTTTTAGTCAGTTTACTAAGAAATTGATTTGATGGATAAAAATTTTTATGAATTGTTACATCTATCGATTGATTTGATCACTTGTTGGTGGAATTGTTAGGGAAAATGTTAGAGTCAGATTTATACAAGACAAATCATTACAAAAAATTGCATACTTGTTTCTTTAAAGTTGAGTGAGTTATACTTAATTAAAAATGAAATGCGCTGCATAGGGACCATATACCAAAATAGAAATAAAATTTGTTACATATTATAAAAATATAAAATGTAAATATTTACATTAAAGCACTTTTTGCCTCTTTAGGGCATATTCGGGAACCATCACGTGCTCTTAAGGTTTTTCTGGGTTATTTTTTTAATGTTTAGAGTATCCTTTTTATTTGAAAAATTGAAACATGAAATACATGCAAGTAATTTATTGTCAAATTTATCATAATTTTTCAAAGCGACATTCTAACAAATTAATTCACAGACAATTTATTATTATTATTATTATTTTCCTTTCACTATGATTTGGTCGTTTCAAAATTTATGTTAAAATATTTTTTTAATTGCATAGTGAAATGCAGACGATTTTCTTTTACCATAAGATCTTTCTAAAATACATTTTATAAAATGTTTATCTAATTTGTATGCATGATTTTTTTATTATGTGCATCAAGTACGAGACCGCATAAAATGAAATTGTGAGCCGTATGCGTTCCGCCGCTCGTATAGGCAGATTACTAGTTATCTCTGTCTATTAAAATTTTATTCAAGAACATTTCGGATTTTTTTTTTTGACAAACCTTATCGCATACTGTCTTTGGGGAACCCTTCCATTCAACGTTTGTCACAGTTTGTTGTGATATGACTGCTGACTTTATTATTGGTCTTTTTTTTTTCTTTTTTTTTCGAAAATCTTACACCAACAGGGCTAATTCGCTGCACCGTAACAGGCATTCAAATTTACTGCACATTTCACCGCACAGGTATTTACATTTAATTTTTAGAAAGTAATGTGATCCCTGCTTTGCAAAACAAAAACTGCCTCGATTCAACAACAATATTCATGCAAGATGGAACACTACCTCATATTGCTCATTCTGTTACACAACTGCTTCACCGAACTTTTAGTGAGGATCGTATAGTTAGCAGATGTTCCAAAATGCATGACCATCTCGTTCACCTGATTTGAATCCTTGTGATTTCTGGATGTAGGGATATTTAAAAGATCGCGTCTACAAGGACAAACCTAACTCTGTTGCTGCTTTAAAAAGCAGCATTACTAGACATGTCCTAGAAATTCAGCAGAAAACATTAGGTGCTACTGTGGATCATGCTGTCTTGCGTCTATGGTATTTGATAAGACTTGAAGGATCCCATATTGAACAAATATTGTAATACATTACGCATTTCCTATTTTAACAAAGAAAAATGATATATTTACAATGTATAAAAAATTGTCGTTAAAAAGCGCGACCTATGACAATAAGTTGAATTTTTTTTTTTATTGTGTAATTCATTTCTCCGTGTTGTAAATATAACATATACCAAGTTTCTTCAGCATACTCCAAGTAGTTTTTCTTTTACAGCTCTTCAAACACTTGCACTTTAATTATAACCACTCTGTATATTTTGAATTATTTTGTAATTTACATCGTCTTCTTATCTATTGAGTAAAGAATTATACCGCGTTTCAGTCTTTTTGGGACACCCAGTATAATGAATTTTTTAAAAAAAAAATTGGCTTTCACAGTTGAGATTTTTTTTTTTTTTTTAACTAGGGAAAAAAAAGTGTTGCAAATTGGAGATAAAAATGAAAACAATTCGTCTTACAATCTGATATTTCGATAGACTAATGGTTCGAATGCAAGTTTCCAGGAAATTACGGGCTATTCTCTCCCCCCTAACTTTTTTTTCTAAAAAAAAAAGTGTGGGAGCTTTTTCAAGCATCTATAAATTAATTATTCGTAGGTATATGTTAGAAGGTAGTCTATATTTGCTCCTAAATTTTTAATCAATAAAGTTGTATCTGAGGCCATGGATTTGTGAAAAATAATAAGGAACTTAAAGATTCTTCCCAGAAGCTTGCTTTCTGGTTAAAAGTTATTTTGTGGGAATAACAAAATATACTATTCTGATGCAGAGTAAGATATTCTGCATTTGTATTTGGAGACAAATTTTAGATATACAATTTCTTGGTGTTTTTTATGTTTGTTCATTAAACATTCTTTCCTACGATATTTCCAAAAAAGAATATACAGTAATTATAATAGGTTACCAGTTTTTTAAAGCAATTTTTCCCTTTGTTTTAATATTCTCATATTTTTGCTATTCTCAATTATTGTATTCATTTCAAAAAAATATTTTATTTAAGCAAAAACTTTTTTTATGCTTTATGCTTATCATAAAATATTTATTTAGGATATTTTGCTAATTTTTGGAGAACTGCGCATTAAAATTATTGGGATGAATTATGAAATATGCTAAATATTTGAAGATTGACCCAGTTCAATTGTACTAAAGAGAAAGTATGTGTAGATTGTATATAATTTTAAACAAGTTTGTAATTAAGTAATTTTTTTTTAAGTTTTGGGTCATTTTTATCAAATCCAGATTTCTTTCATTTAAATATGAGAAAAGAATGAATTCAATTTTTAGAAAATTCAGGTCATTATCATATGAGAACATGATGTTATTTTGGTTTGAGGTTTTTGAAGCCTCAAAATGAGTAGGCAACAAATTGTCCCTTTATCGCTTTTGAGGCATCAATTTTTCGCTTTTAGGGCTATTAGAAAATAATGCAGAAAGTTGTCACATTTGGCGATTTATTGCCAACTAAAGTTACAACTTGATTTCCAAATTATTGTTATATCTGATTTCGAACAAGATTTCATAGTTCACAAAATAGAATGTTAAATAAATAATAAATGCTTAAAGGCCTTATCACACGGGCAAATACCGTCTACACTTTCGTGGACAGTTTTCCTTTTATACCCGCAGGCAACCGGTCAAGCAGGATTTTCGTCATCGTGGACTGTTTTCAACAGGCTTGAAAGTGTAGACGATATTAGGGATGACGAATATTTTACGAGTGGTTATTACGTAACCAATATCAAAAAGTCACAAATACAAGTGATCAATACTTTTCAAAGAAGGGTGTGATTCAAATACTTGATACGATCTTACTGGTGATATTTCGATTACAGGTTTGGATCCCGATAGAAAGTAACAATCGATATATCACTGAAATTTGCCGGAGCGGTGACTTCACTGGAAAGTAATAATCGATACGATCTGTCCAATGGAAGCCCTCGAAAGAAAT
Organism: Argiope aurantia; assembly: GCA_026543865.1. Taxonomy (NCBI): domain Eukaryota; kingdom Metazoa; phylum Arthropoda; class Arachnida; order Araneae; family Araneidae; genus Argiope; species Argiope aurantia. Next base: position 373,067 of record JAPMOR010125288.1, read on the forward strand.
CTGTGAATGGATTGAAAAGTGAACGGACCGGTTATTGAAATTATCGTATCATTGAATTGCATATCACTGAAATTTATCGGAGCGGTGATTTCACCGGAAAGTGCGAAGTCAACACTCTACTTTACGGGAGTGACTTCCGATATTCGCATATGATGATGCACTATTCCATACAGATCATTTTTAATTGCTGGTGACATGATTGACTTTGATTACATATTTCTGTTTACTGCTGGCGCCATCTATTGGTAGAATATAGAACTAAAGTAAACATTTTAAAGAAATGACATATTTTTAATTCGCCTATTCCAGAAAATGGTTCACTCAAATAAAGAAATTAAATAAATAGTTTTGAGAGAAAAAAAATTAAGAAGTAAGTTGAAACAGATAAATTAATTCAATCAGACGTTATTTAAATTAGTAAATTAAGTATTAATTACAATTAATAAATTTAATATTTAATATTAAGTAATAATTTTTAATTAATAATATGATTGAAATAACAGATATTTGGAACACATTATTTAAAAATAACAATAGCAATATTATTTGTTATTCAAAAAATCGTGAATTATGCATCTCTAGACGATAGTGAAGGAAAGATTGTTTGCAAACGAAATTCAACCAATCGTGCATGGCTTTGGTAGTGACGTAGTTGCCAAGAATGGCGCGATTAATGCCAATATGAAACATTTGTAAACACATTTCCGAATCACTCCTTAAAAGACGGTAAAAAATGTTGTATGGTCGTGTGATAAAAAATGGGGTTTTCATCAACTTTATTCATGAAAAGCCGGTTATTTGGAATCCAATGAATATTCATTATTAAAGAAAGATGTTACACTAAGAAATTCGTACAATAATTATCAGAAGACGAAGATATATTGACACCTGTAGATAGTCATCAAAACCAAGAAAATTTATTTTCAGATTTTAAAAAAATTATGAATGTTTATGTGAACTGTCTTCTTTTTGTGAACTGTATTTGATCAGATTAAATCTTTATTTTTTTAAAAATAATCGTGGAATTTTTGAATTTCTAAAATATGTAATTAACATCTTCGGGACAGTTCTAGAGACGGGTACCATTTGGCGATTTCCCGCCAAATTTTTCTCGCCAAGCCCTGCGGACGCTGTAATCTTCAGAATTGTATTTCTCAATATTATGACTATTTTCAAGAGATTTTTTTCTGAAGATTACAGCGTCCATGAGGCTATGGCAGGAGAAAAATTTGGCATGAATTATACAAAAATAACAAAAAGAATAATTAGAAATAATTAAAAATGGCGCAATTTAAACAATGTTAAATTTTAAAAAATGCACAAAAATAACAATACAATTTTTTTTAACTTACCCGATTTAACGATGTGAATTTCGTCGGTATGGCGGCTACTACTCTTTTTCGATTTCTTTGTCAGGTGGGTACACTTTTATGATGGTTTCGAAAAACTGTCGGGTGATCGATTTATCCCCGGAGAAGTGACACCGCCTCCAAATGTATTCTGCTAAATATCCGTCCATACCTTCTTTCACTTTTTTTGTTCCTTTTAAAGATCTCTTACATGCTCCCCAAGTCCCCTCGATTGAATTCGTGTGGGCACCTGTATCCGGGTCCTTGAATGTGAGACTATGATTAACTGTCAGGTGCACAAATGCCTCGGATGAAAGACAATCGTACGCCTTCCAGCAGTCAGACATTGCTGTGGAACCCGGAAGAACCCATTCTTTCAGTACCGAAATCAAAGTTTCTCTTGTTCGATCCGGTACCACAGCCATAAAACATTTGTTCGAATCCCTTTCTACACCTCCAAAAACCCATGCACCCTCAACCCTCTTTCCCTTATTATATTTTCGTTTCCCAAATTTTGATTCATCAATCTCAACAATTTTACCCGGCCCCCCAAGTGTAACACTTTCATTCACAAGCATGCAAACACATACCTCTCTACAAAAACTCATCCAGTCTGTTGTGGTTTGCCTGGCGATATCTGTCTCTTCCAAAATAAATGAATGAGTACAACCCTTCACCCACATGGCTGTCGCCAATAAAACCTTCGACAGATCCATCCGAGAATTTTCAAACCATGAATTAGCCCGAATACATAATTTACAATAATGCCCTTCGCTTCTACAAACCCAATTAACCCCTCCCCCCCGATCTTTCCTTTCTGTTAAAACCATATCCTACCCGCATTCACCACACTTCCGACCATCAGCAATTAAACCCATTTTCATGCACCATTCAACACACGCTTTCGCTCCCAAATGTTCTAAATCGAAAAAAAACCCTCAATTTAAGGGATTCCTCATTTGTCACATTCATACCAGCCATTTTACACCACAAGAAAAATCGAAGAAGGTATGAAAAAAATACTTTACAAGACTTGGAGAGCAGAAGAAATCGGAATAAATCCAATCGTCAATTAACTGAAGAGAAAATCTTCCCCCACGAAAAGCTGCCACCACAAGAGAAATCGAAGAAAGTAAGAGAAAAATTCGTTACAAGACTTGGGGAGCAGTAAAAATCAGAAATTCCCCGCGAAAAGCTGCACTAATACCTAATTGGTTGATATTCAAAAATCAATTCATACCTGATTAGTTGATAATTACATCACCCCATTCTCTTCACAGGGTTGCCATACATTGGAGACGTAGAGGGGTTGCCATATTGGCAACTTTAGCTTTAAAATTTGGCGCCAAACTTGGAGGTACCCGTCTCTAAAAAAATTATTTAATTCCTATGCTGTTGTGAAAGTTAATAAGTATCAATTCATTTTCTTACCGTTGAAATATTGTTCATCACATTATATAGTATATTTGAGGAAATTGCAGAATATGAATGATTCTGTTATTTTTTAATGTTTTAATTAATAAATAATAGTGAAGTTTTTATTTTTAAAATTAATTGCACATCCAACTTATAAAATCGTTTTTAACATATTTCAATGTTAAATTTGATTTTCACAATTTAATCTATAAAATACCAATACAGATGCATTATGCAATTATTAGATTTTTTTTTTTTTTTTTTGTACGTCAACCTGTCATTACTGTTGTTACTTTTCAATAAATCTCAGCATGGTTCTTGAAGACAGCACATTTATTAGACACAGAAAACGAAAAAAACGAACACAGATATTGACAATTCCGCACACTGCATCTCGTTCGCGGGAGGAATGGTGCCGGAACGAATCGCCAGAAGCGTAGTCACACATATTCCTACGCGAGAAAAATAGTCCGCTCGCTTCATCCCACCCATAGAGATGATTCCAACACACCCCTCTTGCGAGTGACATTTTTCGAGCATTTATAATACACATAAAAATTAAATACATACAATACAAAAAGTTATATGTATATACAAAAATTAAGAAATCAACGATATATTTTTCACAGAATATTTTAGCTTTTCTTCACTTACAGCTTTTGTAAGAAAATCTGCAATTAAACATTCTGTTTGAACATATTCTAATTTAATTACATTATCTTCCAACAAATCTTTCACAAAATGAAAACGTAAATTCATATGTTTTGATTTGTTTGAAGACCTGGTGCACTTAATCCACTGAATTGCTGCTTGACTATCTGAGTTTAAGGTTACAGCATTATTTATAAATTGTTTACAGTTTAATTCAGTTAATAAGTTTACAGTCCAAATATTGTCTTTACATATTTCAGAAATAGCAAATAATTCAGCTTCACATGTTGACAGACTGACACTTTTTTGTTTATGACATTTCCATGAAATTAATGAATTACCCAATTTAATTACACCACCAGAAAATGATTTGCCATTTTCTGCATTCCCCCAACTAGTATCAGAACTTGCATTAAGAAAACCAAACTTATTCTCATAGAACAATTTTTTTATCTTCTGAACCCATTGAATATCTTAGTACTCTTTTAGCCAAATTATAATGCCTTTTTTTTCTAGTTTATGATTAAACTGTGACAAATATATTATTACAAATGATAAATCAGGCCGCGTTCTATTAGCTAAATATAAAAGTTCACCAATTAATTCTTGATACATCGTGATGTCAACCAGTTCATTTGTGGAAGGGAAACTCTTATCTTCTCCTTTTACCATTGGCGTTTTAACACTTTTACATTTTTCTAGATTATGTTTAACCAATAATGATTCAATATATTCAGATTGATACAGACTAATACCATTTTCATGTTTTACAATTTCTATGCCTAAAAATTTACCGGTTTTGTTCTCTTGTAATTCAAATATGCTTTTGATGCTATTTACAATCTCTTGATACATTTCATCATTATTAGAAAAAATTTCTAAATCATCTACATACATACATAATATAAAAATATTTTTACCAACAGATTTAATGAATACACAATTGTCAGAGGCCAGTTACATTAATCCTAACTTTTCTAATTCACCTTTTATAGTCATATGCCGGTTTATACCAGATTGTGGTAAGCCATAGATACTCTTTTGCAACTTACAAATTTTTTCATCTCCAATTAATTTTTCATAACCAGGTGGAGGCAACATATAAACACTTTCTTTAATATCACTATATAAATATGCAGTTTTAACATCAAAGAATTTAAAAAATAAATTTAATTTAGATGCAAGTGCCATTAACATTCTGAAAGATTCAATATTCACAACAAGTGAATAAGACTCGGAATAATCTTTATTTGATTAAAACCTGCTGCTACAAGTCTCGCTTTATATTTTGTTTCACCAGAGTTATCTTGTTTTAAAGAATGTACCCATTTGCTTTTCATTAATTTTGTTTTTGCAGTCTTATTCTCTATTTCCCAAACTTCGTGTTTATTTAACGAATCCAATTCGTTTTTCATTGCTCTTTCTCGGTTCTTCCAATCAGCACTTTTTGCCTCTAAGTATGTATTCGGAATGTTATAAACTACATTAGCTGACATTTGTTTAGATTTGAGCCTTTCCGAACTTCTCACTGGAATCTGATTTACGATATTATTACTACTTGATTCAACATCTGGCGTTTCGTTTTCATCCCCTATAGCGGCGTCTGTCTGACGCGAGGTTCTGCTATGGTATGATGAATTACTATTCTCATCCTCTTCCGATTCGTCAGGAATTTCTAAACTAGATCTTTCAATTTTTGTTTTTTTTATTGATCTTGCATGCCGTTGGAGAAGTTTCGAGCAGTGGATTAATATCCCAAGTTTCTGCTTTCGTTTTCCCCCAAAAAGTACTACCTTTTAAAGATTCATTGAATTTAACTGATCTCTCTTCTATTATTTTCAGACTTTTAATGTCATAAATTCGATAACCTTTTCTTTCTCTAGAGTAACCTAGCATTATCCCACGTTTTCTTTGAACTTCAAATTTATTTCTCATTACTTTCGGAACGTGAAAATAAGCCACACATCCGAATTTTTTAAGATAATTTAATTTCGGTTTTCTACCTGTCCAAATTTCAAGAGGTATTTTTTCTTTTCATTTACGTGGGGTTACATTACACACTTGGGTGTAACAAAATTGGGGTTAACAAAATTGATATAACAGTAATTTATCTCAGGATATAATGTACGGAATGTATGAACAGGAATCTCACTAACGAAATGAGTAAACTGCAGATATTCACCAAACAGAAAAAGCGAATGAAGAGCGATAAATTAGCCATTAAGTACACCTGCGTTTTAGATTTACCATACAGCAAATCCCATAGAGCTGATATAATCTCATCTCTATGGCAAATCCCCACGTGACGTCACTACACACAGTTTTCCGTGCGCGTTTATCCACGAAAGTGTAGACGGTATTTGCCCGTGTAATAAGGCCTTAAGCTAACCACGTAACTTGGCAGAAAATTGAAGGATGACTTAGGAAGATTATTATAGTTAAGGGTAATTTTATTTAATTTTAGTATTTTATAACCTGTAATTTATGTTTTCAAACGAATTTTTTTTTTCTAATGCCATTTTTTAATGCAAAACAAATTTTTGCAAAAATCTTTCTTTTTTTTTTTATCAACTGGAAATAGAACGTTTAAGAATTTTTCACGAATTTTACATTACATGAATACTTTTCCTCATTGTTTAATATGATTTTTATTTTAAAAGAACTAATAGTTTATTTAATTGGAGAACATAAAAAGTAGAAACTTGCAATTAAAAAGATATTTATATTTAAAAATTTACAGGAAAAATATTCTCCCCAAAATTACTTTTTAATTAAAAAAAATTGGTTTTAATATTCAAATTTTTATTTAGAAATAATAATTTTATTTTAAATTGGCATTTATATTTATTTCTTCAAAAATAACGGCAATAACTATAATTGATGCTTTGTGAACAATCCAAATTTGCTTTTGAAAATTTCTCCAATATTTGATTTTATTCATTTCGTTTCATACAGAGGCCAACAACAACAATTTAATTAACATTTAATTCTTAACATATATGTAGTTCGATAGTCAAGTTTAATAATAAGCTAATAATTATATGTTTGTTTCTGAGGTTATCTTTTTTCTTATGAAATTCAAATAGCGTAAAAATTTGTTTTCGATATCATTTATATTTATTTGGTACTTATAATTCGGTAATAAATTTGGTTCATTAATTCGGTACATTTAATTTGAAATTTTGTTCCCGATTCTTTATTTTCTACTATTTCTTGTCATTTGTACAATTCTTATTCCCAGACAACATTCAAATAGTTAATTATTGTAAATAATTATTTATTATTATAAAAAATCAAATATTAATTACCTGGACATAAATATGAAATTAATTATATTCTTGAAGCAAAATTAGAGAAATTGAGTTTGACCCTCTCCATCGGTGATGTCTTGCCCCCCTTTCGGCAAATTTCTGCCGCCGCCTCTGCAAGAAGGACTTCAATGCATCAAGTTATCAACCAGTTTATGATACTATTTTACGTTTACCAGTTGATCTCACTCCCACAAACTCTCTTTAAAAGGTTGTGACATCCACATTAGGGTGGAACGAAAAAATAAATTTTTGATATTTAATTTGTAATAGTGCGGAAAAGTTGCCTTTTGGTGTAGATAAAGTAAATTATAGATAAGAAAAACATTGGAGTAGGTCTTGAGGTGCCGTAAGGACGTTCAAGTTTCATAAAAATACACTTTTTACCAATTTTTAAGGATTTTTGCTTGCCTTAATTATAAAATAAAAATCTTTAAATAGGCATTGTCACATGAATAGAAATATAAAAACAGTTTTACTATTGCACTGGCATGGTACTGAGTCCACACTGGAGTGGTTGTTATTGAGGTAAGGCGGAGATTTGTCTACGTCCGGTAACAAGGACAGGCTTGGTTTTAAATCAGTTCCTTTGCCGAGTTCAATTGAGTTGGCGTGTCTCCGCTCCGTCTATTGTATAACTGATTTGTTAGTTTGTTCGCTTCTGTGAGTAAAAATGGCTCGTTCTAAATTAGTGAAGACAAGACAAATGTCCGAGCGTTCTATTTTTGAGAAATTGAATGATTTGCTTGAAGTTGAACTCCCTACTTATAAATCTGTTATGATGTGCTACTGTTATATTAGACATAACCTCAAAATTGCTTCAGAGAAGGATCCTTTTGTAAGTGAAATATATGACACTTTAGTTTCCATAATAGAATAAATATGATTAAGAGTTTCTATTCCGGTTGCTTCCAACAAAAGAATTTCACAAATGATAAAAACTTATCATGCTAAATACAGGAATTTATTAAAGTCTAAAAACAGAAAAGCTCAGATAAGTTTGACTCCAACCTCACAAAATTTAGAGAAGCTAGACGTTTATTTGATATTGTTAACTTATATAAAAGGAAGAAAAAAAAAGTGCCAGTTATGGAATAAAATGTTCTAAACGATCAACAATTTTTTTAAATAAAATTTAAGTTCTTTGCGTCATTTTGATATATTGTAGAATTGCAATCAAATTTTTAAAAACTGTTTTTGAATCTAAAAAGCAGCCTTTCCACTATTAAAAAAACTAAAATCTAAAAAAAAAGCCAATTTTTGTTCCACTCTAATTAACATAAGTATTCTAATATTAATTACCATAGTGAGAAAAGACAATTCACTATGGTAATTAATTTGGACAATTATCAGGCAACTGTTTCTCACAGTTGCACGAAAATTTATGTACGAGATTAGCAAAAAATATGTTTTCTATATCAGAGGATTCTAGAAGGTGGGATTATTGATATTAATTGGTTCAAATGAGATAAAATTTGAACTGTATATAAATCAAATGATACGCTTGGCATTTATTAAATAAATAATTTTAGCACCAAAATTCACCAACAGATGGTGCGATAACATATATGATACTTATTTCCATATATTGAGAATGTGAAACTTCATTTGCGTTAGGACGAATGTCTATTTGCACTATTCTTTGAATAAAAGAAAGGCAGATTCCGCACGAGCATTAGTTACTTCTCCGCACATCATGCCTCACTTTGAAAAAAAAAAAAAAAAATTGATGATAAAATTGTTTTTAAAAATCTACCAGAGCTCGATTGCAACAATAAAAGAGTTTCGTCGTATGAAGCGGATGCGAAAATGTCCAACATTTCCATGTGCCCTACGCAAGATAATACGTAAATTGGAAATAACTGGACAATTTGGCATTCTTCCAAATAGAAAAAGAAAAAAAGCCCTATCTTCTAGTGTTGAAAATGTGGTTACAGCGTTCGGTGAAGCTAGCAATCAGTCGCCGCATGGTAGTGTGAGTGCGCCATTTGTTTCCCATGAAATTTATATGCCGCATTCTATTGTACAGAAAATTTTATGGTGGGTTTTTCATTTTTATTACAACAAAATCGAACCTTTACACCTGCGACGTGGACTCTTAGGTTCGTAAAACTTTTGCGATTCCCTACTGAAATGTTGATTAACAGCCATACAAAATGCTGTGGAGTGATGAAACCCACTTTTACCGAAATGGGCAATTTAACAACCATAATTGTTGAATTTGGACAGCGGAAAAACTCTCACGCTACTGCAGGATCCCTGGCATTTTGAAAATTTAACTTGCATTTGCATGAACTTGCATCTTATGGCTACATTTATCATAAGTTTACTTTTTTTATATTTACAGATTTCAAAATGTAGACATCTACATTATCAAATGCTTTCCAAAATATATTGTTTTACAGGTAAAATACAGAAAACAACATAAATCTGCATTATCTGTAAAATACAGATCTCTTAAGAAAATCTACAAAGAGGAATAAGCTGAAATTCTGCATATCTTCATAAAATGGTCCTGCCCATTGATTTATGCCAACATTAAGTTATGTTGCAAATTAAAACTCAAATTTTGAAAAATGATATTGCATGTTAAAATTATTGTTAAATAATAAATGTGTGAAGTAAATTCATATTAATAAATGTGTGTGTTCGAAATGAATGAATATGGATTAACTGAATTTGGCATCTTACAATAACTTTTAATGCAATTTTGAAATTCCATGAGGAAAATGGTTTTTGCTTAAGAAATTTTGAAGTTGGTTCTTATTTTAATATTAAATATATATATATTTGTTACCATGAAAAACAGGAACAAGAGAATGTCAGCATTTTTCAGTGAGTGTCAACATTCTTATCTGGTAAACGTTGATATTCATCAAAATGGCAATTATGTGAATGTTGGCATTCATCGGAGAAAGTGGACATTTTCCAGGTATTTGGTCAAACACTATAATATATATGCAATTCTAATTGCTTGTGAAATTTTTAATTAAAAAAAAACTTTAAGAATATATTAATTCCTAACAAATGATATTTTTTATGATTTTTTGATAAATGATGTTGAATAAAGCTGAATAACTTTTTCTTTTCCATGACTGTTCATTTTGCTATAAAAGTTTTTTTTTCAAACTGAAAATTAAAAGTATAATGCATTTAATCGATATACTTTATTTACATTAAGAACAGTAGAGATGTATATATATATATATATATATATATATATTTAAATACCGATAATTCATAAAATACAATATATTTTACAAGTAAAACCATGTAACAAGTATATATTTTCATGATTGCAACAGGAAAGAAGATAATTATAAATGCCTTTGACTACACTAACAGCAATATACATAGAGATTCAAGTAAAAAAATGACACAATAAATCTGATAACAGAAAATATTGGAATACTGATAAAAAGTACATTTATCTAACATAGTTAAATTAATTGCATTAGATATTTTATAGTAGTCCCAACAATTTACATTTGAAGTTACAATCACTCTACAATCATTTAAGTGTAATGAGTATCTAAGACAACAATTTTAATATATTTTACATATAAGCATACAATAATTCATTCAGCTGTTCATATTTAAATCTTTCTTAACTTTATAAACATTGTAAATCAAGTGCTACACCATATATATACATATAACTGAAATGTTCTAAATCACAATACTCTTCCTATTATACAAATATATGTATGTTAGCATAACAATTCATTTCATGTTAACAAAATTGGTTTATAAATTACATAAAGGATTTGCACTAATACTGATGAGAAAAGGATGCTATTCTCTTAAAAAAGTAAATTAATAATTTATTTACATGCTTTCAGTTAATAAACTATATAATTAGCAAAATTCTATGAAGAAGCAAAGAAATTCCGATATAACTATCATGGTTGATATTAATTTAACAGTTTACTCAATTAAAAAAAAGAAAAAAAAATTCACAAAACAAATTAAACATTACTCTTTTACCTACTAATCTTTACAAGTGAATAGAAATGTGAAAAATTAAGGTATTTATATAACACAAAGAAAATTAGCCAATGTAATCAGAATTAATACAATAATGATTTGAAGTTTGAAAAATTTCTAAGCTAATTATCAAAGTAGATATAATTTTCACAACAGGAAACAGACTCTTGTTCAAATTATTAAATTTAACCCCTTAAGTGTGTTATCCAAATATAGTTTATGCATCAAATTATCAAAATTTTAAAGTTATAATCTAAAATTAAATCTTATAACCCAATACAAAAATGACCTTAAATACTCTTTAAACATCTGAATGTTCAATAGGCATTTGAATCAAAATGACAATACATTTCTAGAATAGAAAGTTTCACATGATTAGACACCCAAAAAAATTACACAGATAAGGTGTTAAATTTATAATTAAAAATAAGGAAATAGATTCTGCATTTTTAATGAGTGATTTTCATTAGTAATCTTTGGCACTAATATTTCCACTGAAATTATTATACTTCTTAAGAACAGATACAGTGTAATCTCTTTTACTGATATTTTATTTGGTGGCATGAAAAGATATTCAACTACTAATTGGAAAAAAGCAAATATCACCAAGAAGATATTATACTACATCTGTTCTTGAATAACTATAGAAATACCAATTTACTATGCAATTTCTATTTCAAAGATTAATTCAAAATAATATCCTTTTATAAAAAATAAATTTAGCAATCAATATATAAAAATACAGTTATAGATATATATCCAGAAATTTTTATGAACTAATTTAAAAATTGTATGAAAACAGAGTTAAAACTATTTTCAAAATGCTAACTGTTTATTTACTATTTTAATATATCTCTAATGCCAACAATATATATTTCAAAATATTTTTTAAAAATTTATATTATTTTAGTAACCCAATCTGGTTGTCACAACTTTTATTTGTTCGATAGGAATTTTTCTATTGTTCATTTATCATTTACTATACGATTTAAAAAGAAAATATTTTTGTTTGAACATTTTTAAAATTGAGCACCTCATGAATGATGAAAACGACTATATACAAAAATACTAAAACAATACATATTATATATATATATATACACTCATATCTCTCATTTAAACAAGATTTTATTTGAGCACTCCTAAAGGATTATAGACAGCATATAAATACCCTAATATATATGTCTTACAAATGATGCACATTATGATATGTTTTCAGTAGTTTTGCTATTTAAAATTTTTCTGATACAATAATAAATATCAAAATACAGTGAAAACTCTCTGAAAGAAGTATATTATATGAAAAAACATTTTATTAAAGCAAATAAAATTTCATAAGAATTTGCTATAGTCTGATTATATTTATTGAATTGAATTGAAGATAGCAAATGTGCTGTCAAGGACGGATCAAATGATTTTGAACCTTAGCAAAAGCATCAAGATGTGCAAAATTAGAAGTCACTATCCAACTTAATTTTTTTTATTTTTTTTTTATTTGCTAGATTTAAGATTTGAGAAAAGTTGGCTTCTCAGAATTTCACTTCCTAATTTTTATCTATTATTAAATGTATTGTTTATATTTCTTAATCTTTTCCATTTTTAAACAAAAAACAATTAGATAATTAAATGCTTTAACTTTTTTTTGTTCTTATTTCATAAACTTTGATTCTCTGTAGTTAAGAAATATTAAAATTAAGAAATATCCATTTTATTATAATCAAAATATGGAGATATTGAAATTTCTAACTTAAAGTTTCACTTTAGGATACTGATATTGCCATTTTTTAAAATTATTAATCTAGAATTATATTAGATAATTTGATTTCAAAAGTAATTAAAACAATATTTATATCAGCAACTAGATATATCTTTGATAGTGAAATTATATCTTATGATTAAGAGATCATATAGCTGAAAATCTACCATTCAGCATTTTACAACTCTAATCTGAAATTATAATTCGGCAATATAATAATTTTTAATATGTTTTAAATTTTCTTATACTACAGTTTTTTAAATTCATCTTCTTATATTCTACTGTAAATAATAATTTACTTAAATTGTTATTTCATTAAATTAATCAGTGACAGCATTATTTGATTTTAATTATAGAGTTTATTTTGTTTATTAAAAAATATATTAAATAACAGTGTTTTATTGGATTTTTCAAAATTTAGTATTTTTTTTTCTAAAACTTTTAGTTTTAAAAAAATTAATGTTCAAGCTAAGATTTTGAGATAATTTAATTTAAAGATTACCATGAATTAATATATCAATAAAAAAAAACCATGTAATGTAAATTATATATTTTTCATTGCTATATAAAACATACAATTGAACTGCATAATTTACTCCATTTCACATAAAGAAGATATTTGAACACCTTAAAATAATAGTCACATAATGGCATTATGCAATATCCAACTACTATAACAAGCTTTTCAGCATATTTTTAAAATTATTAAAGATTACAGAGCTTTCACTGTATTGTTATTGCACCAACGGATTAAGTGTATATTGATATGTAGTATAATAATCAATTTTTAAAACTGCAATTGATATGACAATATCATTCTTTCCCCCATGACATTTTCAGAAAGTATTATTAAATTGTACGAGGCTAATTAATTATAAAAAATATTTACAATTTCTCCTTGTGTAAACACCTAATACAAGAATTATCAAAATAGACCCCTTTTTATAACTACTGATATGTTAAGATATTTATATTTATCACAACCAAAACAACATAAAAGGCAGTAAATTCATGGCTATTCTAGCTTTTCATATTTTTAAAACACTTAATCTATGTAAGCACATTCAAGAAATCAAAGGAAGAAAAATAAGAAAAGATGAATCCACATTTTTATAAGGTTAACAGACAAATATTTCATGATATTTGCCAATATATACTTATTATGAATAAAATTTTATCTGATATGCTTAATTCATGATTGTACAAAATTTATGAAAGGCACTAAAGGATTTTAAATTATAAATAATTTTTACTACTTTATAAATTTTTATGCCCTTATAAGAACAGGCTTTATGCATTTTTCTGAAAATATTAAAGAACATTTTTATTTCTAAAAATTATAATTTTATTTGAATAGGGGGAAAAAACATGACATTCTTGGTATTTCATATGGTACATAATCAGCTTAATTACAATCCATAAATAATGGATTGTAATGGAACAGTAACTCAAAAATCTAATAATATATAATTTAAATTCTATACATTATATTAAACTATCAAGTCTAAATCTTAAAAATGACAGGTGTAATTTTAAAATTTTATCTGTAACACCACAAAAGTGTTTCAACATTTATCACACTTACTGATACAATTTATAACATAATCACACATAATTTCAACAAGTCTTTTAAAATTTACAATATATTACAAGAATTGTATATTTGTCACATAATCTTCAGCACTAGTACTTACATTTAAAAGAGCATATTCAGCTCTTAACTGCTTATTAAAAAAGAATACTAATATTTGACAGAAATTTAAAAAAAGAACAATTATAAATTAAGTGCAGGTATTCATTCATTTAATGTGCTGTAAGGATGATACACTGCAATTTCATATAGTATGCTCTGAAATAAAAGAAAAAAATGTATTTTTAATAATCTAACATTTAAAAATGGCCAAATGGTTCTAATTAATCATACATTATCTTTATAAAAATTAATATAGAGTAAATTGTTGGCAAAAATTTTTTTTATATAAAGCCTACTAAATAACTCTTATAAAGTATGAAATCTGATAGATATGGAAAAGTTTCTTATAGAAAAAAAAGTTATCAAAACAAAAAGCACTGTATATTTATAATAGAAGATACATGTTGCAGTTATGAAATAAACTATGAAGCTAATTACATTTAAACTAATTTTTGCTATTAAAAAATGTTATACATATAATGACTTTATAAACCAAATACAGTGACATCTATTCATTAAAAAATTGGAACAAAAGATGCATGTATATTCTTTTATTTATTTATTTTTAGAAAAGACACTTTTTCTTAATAACAGAAAAATATTGGAACAAAATCAGCCTTCAAATATAATAAACTACAGCTACTTTTCACAAAGTTTGACAAAAGTCAAAATATATGCTAATTTGAATGAACGTATGCCATAAAAAATTATTCTCGTGAACTCTGAGCAAAAAGTTTTTCTTATAACCACACTTGACAAATGCCATATTATAGAAAAACTAACATTTTGCACCAATATTTATATCCATTGACAACTGTTATAAAAGAGTAGCATAATATCAAACTATTTTACCACTATCTGAATTTTCAAGTTGCACTTTATTTGTATTATTTTCAATTATTATTTTTTATTTATATTTTATTTGTTTCATTTTTATTTTTAAAGTTAAACTTTATTAAAAAGTTAGCTATATTAAAGTTAATAAAGTTATACTTTATTTGTTTCATTTTTATTTTTAAAGTTATATTTTATTTGTTTTATTTTTAGCTATTATTTTAAAATTATATTTTATTTATTTTAATCTCAATTATTTCATTTTCTGGTACTTTTGATTAGCTTCATAACAGTTTACGGCAAGTATATATGAAGGCAACAAATGTTACTTTTCTCTTGGAACTGAAGCTGCCTATAGTCTGTGTATTTTCTGTAGATGGTTCAAGGTCACATTTCCTACCTCGTTATTGGTTGTCTGGTATGAGTAACGTGGTGGAAAATGTGATCTTGGACCGCCTACAGAAAATACACAGACTATAATAAGAGATGAAGAATATTAACCTTAAGTAGAAAGGTTGCAAATAAATACCCCCCCCCCCCCGACCCTGCATTTTCAGGTTAAATGCAATTGAATTTGGTGCATTGTTTATGCTGTCAAGTTAATGGAAATGTATCCATTTGCAGGGAATTCTGATGCACGAGAATAGAACCTGGAACCTTGTGGTCTGCAATCCAGTAACATAATCATTATGCAAAAGCAATTGCCTGTGCAGCGTAGTTGTTAACTGGCTTATATGCTATTCACCACACATTTAACTAATTACATAAGTTTTATAAATATATAAGGAAACCACAATTAATTACAATTCTTTAAAAAATTATCAGTTACATTTGAATTCTAAGGCTTTTACAAGAGGAATCATGTACGAAGTGACACTATAAAAAAGTTAAAAATTACTCGAACCGTTATGATCTCAGTTGTTTCATTTTCTCAAAGAATTTCATTAATACAAAGTTCTCTTTTTATTTCACTGAATCATATCTTCTAAATCTTCTGTTGTTATTATGTTTTTTTCCTTAAAATTCTTTTTACTCACTTTTGATTCAATATTTTCATTTAAATCTGGAAAATTATATAATTTCATTTTAAATCATCATATCAACTACAAGTTTTAATAGATTAAGCAAGAAAATATTTTAGCTTGATTTTTTGAATACTATTAATTTAAGCTTTCTTATATCTATAAGGTATTTTACTAGTCTTTCTTTTCACCATTGTCTTATAAATGTGTAATATTTTATGAATGCATTATTTTTCATATTATTAGCAGAAATATAATTCCATATTTATCATCTCAATTTAAAGCATTTGTTAATCTCGATGCTTTAAATCAAGATGATAAATAATCTTTTTTAATCGCAATTAAAAGTATTTGTTAGATGTTCCCTGAGTTTCACTTGGAGTTGACTATCTACCTATACATTATCTTTGATATATTTATAAATTGAAGTGGCTCCAATTATTTATGATTAAACATTTTTTAAGCATTACAGTACTTTAAATTGATTTCAATTTCTTTTAACCACAAAATTTTTAATCATAACCATAAATTCAATTAGATATATTTATTTAGTGAAGATTTTTCTTAATATTTTGCCAGTAAAATAATCAAGGAATCACAGTAAAAAAAAAAAAAAGTGTAATGAAAAGTTTCTTTTGATCCTAATATAGATTCAACTAAGGATCAAAACTTAAAATGGGAAGGTTCTGCAGTAAAACGCATTTCAATATATAAAAATATGAAAGCAATTCAAAAAGTAAGATAAAAGATCTACTGAGTACAATAATTCCACAAGTAAATTAAATTCCCTATTTAAATAGAACATGAAATCATAACATAAAAATACTATTGATAAATGGAACTAGTTAAGTTGTAGTATTTGAAATTTCTGTTGAAGGATAATAGAATAGACATATACACAATTGGTGATTGAAGAGCAAAATGTAATAAGGTATCTGCATTCAAAGAAAACTTCCCAAACAAATTTATCACCAACTAGTTGAAGTTTATGGAACAAGCATAATTTCAGGAAAATTAATGTGATTTTGATGCAAGAAAATTAGATTATTAATAGAAAATAGATATGTAAATTGAGCAAAATGCTATGAGGGCATTCAAGCCCATCCACCAAAGGTAACATGTTCTGTGTCAAACATCTTAAGCTGTCCACTGCATTCCTATGAGAGTGCATATGAACTTTACATTTCTATTGGCTGTGCACTGAATATCAAAAAATTGTCCTATGGGAAGCTATATTCTTGCTGGATATAATGACAACTCTTAGATGTCAAATAAAACCACATGAAAGGGATTGTCTTTTCAGCACTTAATGCAATTTTAAATAAAGATGCTTCTTTCTTATACAATATCATTACAAGAAGTGAAACATAAATGCACCTTCTAACACCCGTGTTGAGGAAAGCATTTCAGAACTGGTATCAAAATTAAGAAAGCTGTTTATTTGTTCCACAACCGGAACCCTGATTTCTTATGTTTATATTTATAAGTTAACCAATAGCATAAAAGTTTCAACAACCATGTCGATTATATGAAAAAGAAAAAGAATTTAAGGTTATTTGATCAAATAACTGCACATTTGGGTGGTTAATCAAAAGAAAATATAGGAGTTACTAAACTGCTAACTTACCAACATCTGTCACAATTCTGGAAGGTTTGTTCACATCAGATGGTACAAAAGGAATGCTTGGACTTGCCCTTGATGGGGCATTAGAACCTTGTTCACTGCCACTGCTACTTGTGCTTCGTTTCTTTCCTAACATAGAAATCCCCATAGTTGGCAAAGTAGGAGATCTTAGATCTATTAAAGGTGCATCATCAGTAATTTCAACTGCTGATGCAGGAAGCTTCATGGTAAACTGAGGTTTTATTTGAGTTTCAACATAGTAATAGCAACTACCTGCTGAAGATATAGTACTGCCAGATGAACTGCTATTCAAACTACTGTTGCTACTATAGCCAAAGCTATCCGTGATTGAATTATTAGTACAATTAAGAGCAGTGGTATAAGAATCATCATTGGCTAAGCAGATATTGGTTGTCATGGTTGAAGTAACTTCTTCTGATTGGTCATCATTGGCAGGAATGCAAAAATCTGAATCAGTCTGTGCAGATGAGCTTTTTGTTATAGCAGAATATGATTCCTTAGGTGGTTTGGGAATGTTAATCATCAGAGAAGATATTGCAGGTTCTACATTTTTGCCATACACTTTTCTAATATCCTCTATTTGATCACCACAATTCTCAATGTACTTATCACTATAACCATTATTCTGTAGACCATTTTTGTTATTATTCACTGTAACCTGCCTAAATGCAGAACAATTATCAAAGCTTTTATTAGTGTTAAGAGGATTGTTTTCTTTTATTGGACAAAATAAATTTTCCTTTCGGAAATAAGGATTTGTATTCATAAGGTTTAGAGAGTCAGGAGTATTATTACTCTTATGATCCCCATCTTTACAAGGCAAATCATGTTCAAATTCTTTTTCAGCTGGACATAAAAAATTACGTTCTTCCAGTTTATCAAAATGGATCACTTCATTTGAACCAAAGTTCTTCATTAGGTTTTTCTGGTAAGGTATAGTTTCATACATGTGTTCTTTTTCAGAAAATTCTTCAGTACACCCTAAATTTTTTTCATTTTCAGGTGGTGAACTCGCACTGCTTTTATTAGACAACTGAGAAGTGTATAAATTATGAATTTCTTGACTAGTAGCAGATTTAAAAACATTAATGTTCCTGGAGGGTTGATTAGAAGATGGTGGTAAATCAACTGGATGCTCATGAACTGAATTCATAGCATTCTTTGTTAAAACATGGGGATCTGCAGAATGGTTGTAATTTGGAAGATTTTGAATTGGATGAGGGATTTGTTGGCATGGTCCTGCTTGTTGTGAATTATTATGTACATTATAATTGCAACTTCTGAAAGGTACATTCCTTTGAGTACTAGAAACAGTCTTTGGTGGAAGTCTTCCAGGGGGCTGGAAATTAGTATTCCTAGTTTGGTAAGAATTTTGTGATTGCATATGATTCATCTGAAGAGCATGGTACATTCGTAAAGCAAGTTCATCAATAACTGCTGAATTTGCAGAATTTATTGGTCCTTTAGAAGCTCCATTTCCTTGGCTTTGTAAGAAATGTTGTCTTTGGCTTAACATATTGTACATCTCAGCCAACTGCCGAGTAAAGTGAGGATCCATTCCTTGGAAGAGGGGTGGTCCAATGGGAGGGGGAGGCTCTTGTTGCCTGAAATCAGGGGCAGAAACAGTGCTTAATTCTTCATAAATTTCATATTCCTCAGAGCTACTATCATCCTCAGAAGATATTGCTATGTTATTGAAACTTAATGATCGACCTGAAGGAGAATAGAATGCAGCTGGGTAGCCAGATTTCTGATTTCTAATCATGGTTGAAGTTCCTTGGGTGGCTAATTTGGACATTTGTCGAGCTCTCTGATAATGCATATTATTTCTGGAAGGTTGAGGTGCTGGTTGAAAGTGCTGTTTATTGCATTGAAGGTTAGTAGCATTGGATTTAGCCTTCAATGAAACAATCTTACTTTCATGCATTTCACATGGATACTGAGGAATTTTTGTATAGTTTATACACTTTGGGTGGATGTAACTATCAGTGATTTTTGAACTGGAATGAGATGCATATGTTTCTCTGTTGATTACAGGCAGCTTTGGATTTGGATTCCTAGGAGGATTAGTGCTGTTGCTTACACCTGAAAAATGGTTCATAATTAATAACGTAATTAAATTAGATATAAGTAAAATATAAAGAGCAAAATTCAAATGCTCACACAATTTTTCTTTTTACTTAAATTGTACAGCATATATTTCAAAACATAAATAGATATTACGAAATCAGAAACATATATAATGATTTTAAGAAACAGTATACAACAATATATGCATTACTATAACAAAAATATTATAACATAAACCAATCTGTCAAACTGAAATACTTGTACAGCCCTAATAAATATGGTGTAAGTTTATGTGAGAGCAAAAAGTATTTTTTTTTCTGCAATGGCAGTTAAATACTAATGATGTTCATAATCATTACTTTATTATCAGCTCCTTAAATATTCTTTCTTTTGGGGAAGGCGATGATATATTAGTCATGGGAAAATTTTGTTGTGCATCATATATAATTACACATAATAATCGAATTTTAAAAATTAAGCTGCAAAGTTTCCATTAAAAATTTTGTTACCCATATTTAAGTTTGCTGAATTACAAAGTTATTTGTTGTGAGATGCGAGTTTGATACTCTTGATTTAAAATTAATGCATGTAAATTTTTCATTATGTCACAATTAATACATATTAAATTATTAACACATGCAAATTTAAAACATAATAGAATAAAAATTTTACAAACAGCATTTACAAATAATATTATAATGACTTCTTTATATTAAAATAATATACATAATAAATACAAAATTACAAAAATGTGAATCTTAAACAACACAAAAACATGCTTATCAATGTACTAGAGCTCATAATTAAACTCTTGATATTCCAATGTACTCAAAAATGGCATAGTATTTTATGGCTGTAGATATTTTTCAAGAGGACACTAAATTATGAATCTTAATTTGTTATTAAGGTTTTAAAAATAGATTTCCAAAGCCTTCACTTTTGAATAAAGTATTATTATTACTTAAAATTTTTCAAAATTTGGCATTTATACATGCCTTTTAGAAAGTAAACAATAAATTAATTTTAATAATAAACAAAAAGAGCTTAAACATTAAAATATCATATGTTATACTAAAGAAATATGCACAAAAGCGGGAAAAATAAAAATAAATGCTTTTTTTTAAATCATAAAAATAACAAAATATTACCTGATTTTTTACATGGCATCTGAACTCTTTTATGCAAAGCATTCTAAAAAATAATTAAACAAAAAATAATAAATGAATAATAAAATATAAATTAAAATAACCAAACTGAAAGTGCAAAATGAAATGTTTTTTCCAAATTTGAAGACTAATGCAGAGGGATGCATATACAAACATACTGTTTTACTTACTTGTTTGGGAGAAGTGAGAGGCTTGTCAGATGATTGATTGCTGTTAACCCTGCAAAAGAGTAAAGGAAAATATAGTATTAAAAAGCATTTCATTTGGATTTTATTGGAATATATCAGATAAAATCCTTCATAAATTGCATAATTTCTATCAAATAAAAGAAAATCCATTAGAATGCTAACCTAAAAATTTATAAAACAATATTATAAACACTCACCATATTGTGCCTGTATATTAAAATTTATTGGTTAATTAATTTTACAAATTATAAAAATAATTGTAAAAAATGTAAAGCATTTAAATATAAAATATAATTTTCATGTATTAATTTTATATAGTTTATATGTTTAGATGCTCTAAAAAGAAATCTTAAATTTGTAAGTAAGGTACAAAACTTATTTGACATTAAAAATACTACTTTATTTTTCATGCAGTTTCATCGATATTACATAAAACAGATCAATGGAACAAAACAAAAGTTCATAAAGAAAAAAAAAAGGTACTGAATTATTATTTTTTATTAATATCCAAAAAAAGAATATTAATTTGAAAAAAATATTCATTGCTTAAAAAAATATTGCAAAAAAAAAAATCCATACCTCTCACTGAAAACTTTGGAATTAGCTGTTCTTTTCAGACTGCGTAACTGTAAAAAAAATAATGCTTAAATTAAAATTCAGAATTATAATGCATTTAACAAATACAAATATATAATGTTTGCAAACAAACTATTTAAATGTATAGAATAATACTAAAAACATTTTTAGTTCTAAATTGAATGATCACACTAGTCACTATATACAAATACTGATTATGGAAAATATTAACAAATACATAAAATAATTCATCATATATTAATATATTCATAAAACAATTTTGATATATGTTTATTTTGAAAATGATAATGGTAAACATTTAATTTTATTTTATAAAAACCTATAAATGAAAACTTTTGAGCCTTTTTTAATTTCAGTGTTATTTACAAATAAATTATCTGTGAAAATTTTATATACTAAGTATACTAGAGCAATAACATTTAATCAGTTCAGAAGTTTCTTGTCCCAAGTTTCAAGATATGCCTTTTTTTCTTCCCCTCCCCCTCCCTTGTTATAACTAAATATTTTATAGCATGCAACAGTCACCTTGACATATGGTATGGCCAGTACATAGAAAGTTATAATATCAAATAAATATCAAATCATCTTTTTAAACATAGAAAATCTCATAAAATTAAACAATTTTAAATCTTATTGCACATAATTAGAACACTCTTCATAACCATGAAATACTTAGCCCATTAAGCTCTTGTTCAGGATTATGCATTTCAGCATAACCATATAGAATATAAATTTTCTAGCAATATAATGCGACTTGTCACTGATTATGTAATTACTATTAACTATTACTATTTTGTTAACATATTGCAAATAATATAAATTTCCATTTAAATTTCATTAGCTATTGTGGAATTCATATTTTCAATGTTAAATCAAAATTCCTTATGCTAAATATACACACTACTAAACATGCAAATTTTAATGTAATGACTGAAACAAATAGCAACAAGTGGCATTTTGTGACAAAGTACAGCAATTATAGATCACATACAACATCTTGACAGAGTGCAGCTAACTTAGACAAGTGTTTTGATGGATAAAATTATTAGCAAGTTTAATACATACTTTAACATAATAGGGATTATATTAATTTAAGGTTTAGATTTAATTAAAAAAGTGGAATTGAAAATATTTCAAATTCTTTTCTGACCTCAGAAAGAGAAGGCCTGCCTTCTCTGAAAGGGAATTGGAACATAGTGCCAGAAGATTTCTTCACTTTTGGTGAACCAGTCAAACTGCATTTTGGACTCTTTGGTGACCCACTCTCTTTTGGTGCAGAAGAGGTACTAGGCTGCGAGCTAGAGTCTGAAGTGAAAAGCGTCAAGGCATGTTGCAACAGTCCAGCTGCAACGGCAAAATAGAACCAAAAATCAGAAAATGGAAACTTTCAGACAAATCTTTAATTGTAATTAAAATTATTCAGATCCAAAACATTTTTAAGGCAGTTTTTATTTAGTATTCTCAAAGCATCAAGTAAAAATTAAAAAAAAAAAATATGTCACATAAAAATTTAATTGTATTCTCAGAAAAATTCCAAAATTTCTTGCCTCAAACAATTTATAATTTAATGAGCATTAGATTTTTATAAAATAATTAGATTGTGAAAAAGAAAGTAAGGCCTAGTTTCCAACTTAATTCTAAAAATAATGGTTCAATTGCTGGCAGTGTCTGGAAATAAAGGCCAGGTTTAGAACATTTTAAATAATTTATAAACTTCCAATTCTAAATTAGTTAATTTAATAAATAAAACTTTCATGCATATTATTATTTATCTATATAACAGATATCAAGATATATAAACTATATTCAAAATTGAAAACTACAAAAAAAAAATTAATAATGAGTCAAGACAAATTTATCAGAGAATACTAAAAAACGGAAACAGTGGCTTTAGCATCCTTTTAACAAAAATTTTTACAATGAAAAAAAAAAAAAAAAATACTTACCCTCAGGTTTTTTCTTTTGTCTATTAACCCATTCAGCTAATTTTTGTTTAGGGCTTTGACTACCAGATGGAGGGGCTTCTGGAGGTGTTGAACTGACATCATTGGAAGAATTCTGCGGTGGAGCTGTTATTCGAAGAGGAGGTTTAGCTGTATTATTTTGAGGCATTGGCACCGCAACAGCTGCTCTGGCAACAGTTTCTGAATTTTTCAAAGCTTCTTGACGCTTCAAATGAGCAGTGTTGAATTTTTCTTGAGGTGGTCGCAGGAATGTACTCTTTGTGGATTTATCCTCATTCTCAGTACTGGAGTTGCTGTTAGATTTTTCTTCTGCTTTTTGTGTTTCATCTTTGTCATCCTGAGTAGAACTTTGTGGATCTCTTTTAAACACATCTTCTAAATCAATTGTTTTATTTGGGTCATACGAAATTGTCCTTAAAACTAATTCTTTGCGTTTGGAATTGTTGCCTATCAGTTCTTCTAAGCTAACAGGTGCCTGCAATGCTGTGGGCGAGACTCCTGTAACTGTTGCTCGACGACGTAAGCGATTTCTAGGTTTGTTTACGGCAAACAATTTTTCTTTTTCTGATGTTAAACCACCATTAACTTCAGACACACTATTAGCTTCACCCCTGAAAAAAATTAGAATAAAGAGTTTAGAAAGTAATATTTTAATAAAAGGAATACACATCTGCCATCTTAATCCGCGTGTATATAAAAATGTCTCTTTAAATACCTATTACATCTTATGCAATAGTAGCTGTTTGAATGTGAAATATTAAAATATATATATATATATATATAATATCAAAAAATGTTATAATTAAATTTCACATAAATTGAATATTATACAAAATAAATATTATTTAAAAATGTTATAAAGTTCTGATGTAATATTCTGAATAAGAATATCAAAAGTTTAAATAAAAATTTTAATGTCACATTTGTTAATAGAAGATGAACAAAAATAGAAATTGGACATTACTATAAATTGTTATTTCTTCAGGAAAATTTATTTAATAATATTGCTTTGCTAGTTAAATAAAACAATTAGTATTTTTCAAAATGAAAATCTATTTTTGAATTTCTCTTCCAATTTGATTCAATTACAAACTATGCTTTAAATTTCGCTTATTGTCAGTAATTAACTACCTTTATACTTAAAATCTATGCCAAAATATCAGTAAAGCCTTTTTAAATATAAAAAATAAACCTTAATAATAAAGCTAAATATTATATGTAATACACAAAGCTAAATTTTATATTTAATACACAAAGATTGAAATTTTAATATTAAATTGCATGATTTTCTAAAAAATCCAACTTGCCTAGTTCCTGGAGATCTAGGACATAATTCACGGATGTCTTTTCCCTTATTCCATTTGTAGAGTTTACGAAAGGCAGTTTTCTTGGATGGTATTCTATATGGCCATAATGTTATAACCTATAGAATTAAAAATAATAATAATAAGTTGGAAAATGAGGAATACAAATAAAAATAATCATTGTTCAACATCAACTTTAATACAACTTTTAAATAATAACATCCATATCAAACTGATAAACATCTGAATGAGAAATAAAGTTATCTTTTTATTCATAAAATAAAGGAAACTTACTTGGCCAAGAACATTTGGATGCCGTGGCCGCTTTTTCAGAGTTAGATGTACTTCAGTTGGATGTTCTTTCATGGCACAGATAATATTTTTTATTTGCCACCCAACCTGAAAAGAACAATAAAAAATGCTGCTAAACACAAGATTAATTTTATATATATATATATATATATATATATATATAACCAATCTAAAGTAAGAAATATTTTGAAAATGAAACGAAATGAAATAGTTTCAGAATCGCAACTAAAAACTATTTCTTATTCAAACTAAAACCAAAAAAGGAACAGGAAAAACATCATAGTATTTAGAGAGCGCAAATGCAGCTACATCTAAAACACAGATGAATTGAGACTAAAGTAATAAAAATCAAGTTAATAGGAAAATCAAATTAAGACAAATAAAAAAAGAATCCAGCCTGAAGATTTACCCTCAGGCAACAATAATAACAAAATTTTTGTTATTATTGTTATTTTTGCTTATTAGTGGATGTATTCTTCTAATTTATTGTTTTGTATTTTCCTCTCTCTTAAAATAGTATATCTCTTGGGCCTAATTTCAGGGGATTTTTGGGTCAGGAGGAATCATTATTTGACTGTTTAGTCTGTATTCCTTCACAGAAAAAAAATCCCTTTTTTTGAATCCCTGCCTGAGGGTGACCCTTGAAAAAGTCTTCAGGGCGGATTCTTTTTTTTACTTGGTTTAATTTGATTTTCCTATTAACTTGATATTTATTACTTATATAAAAAAAAAAAAAAAAAAAAAAAAAAAAAAATATATATATAATATTAAATATCAGTTAAATAAAATTCAAGATCATGCTCTCATGATATACTGAAAAATATATTTATTCATATTTGTATGTTCCATTAATTTGAATTTTTTTTCAATGCTATTGATTAGCAATTAATATGATAGAACTTTATAATATTTATTTACTTACAACAGTTTGGTAATTAACTTGAATAATTTCATCACCCTCTTCAACCTTGCCAGATCTGTAGGCAGGGCTCTACAAAAAAAAAAAAAAAATGCACATTACTCATAAGAAGTTATCAAACATCTCATTAAGTAAACAAGTCATAACTAATATAATCTTGCTACATAATAATTTTCATTCGAAATTAAAATAATACCATAAAAATAAGCTTCATACCTGAAATTTTATGTTTTCTATTATATGTATTCCACTATAGAGAGAGTTAATATGAATACCCTAAATGAAAAACACAAAATAATTATATATCCAATACTGTTTCACAAATCTCACAAATTAATATAGCAAATTTGAAAGTTCTTTTTATGAATATAAAATATGCAAAACAATATGATTTATTACAATAAATGAGACAACTAGAGGATAAAATATTTAAATATAATAAAAATGTGATTATGCCTTTATTTGAAATTATATATAATCGTAACAGGCATGCATCCATGGTCACTAACATACTTTCAAGAAATTTATTTCTTATCAAATGATTTCATAGTAATTTTGTAAATATAATGAGCAAGTTTATTTCCCTTTTTCTTGGGAAAGGATAAGAAAAGCTACATTGAGAATTTTTGAAAAAGCTGTATTGGTATGTTATAATTACTATTGACTATGATGCTCAATATGATTAACAAACTACTTTGATGCAATTTTTTAACTAAACTCTTTCATTATTAAATAAGAAACTAGAATATGCATATAAACAAGTAATGAGAAGATGAGGGACTACTAGCATAAAGAAAATGGTTTGTAAAATGTTTTTTTTTTATTGTTTCACTGCATAGCTACTCAAAAAAATTATTCTGAAGAACTTTACCTATACAGGTATGAGAGGCCTAATGAGCACTAAAACTTCACTCTTAATAAGAACAAATGTCATTTTGTATTCTGCATAATATTGAGTTTAGCAATGAAAAATGAGGTTCACAATTTTTTAAATCTATATTATAAATATTTAATTAATACATTAGTTTTAAAAAATTGGGGAAAAATATAAACCTACATTTTCCAGATTTCAGAAAATAAAAATAATAAAAAAATTAGAAATTTCAGCCTCTAATTACTTTTTTAATATACGATTTATTGAATTTTATAATTAAATTATTGAAATATCCAGTATCCAGTCATATCAGATAAAAACAATTAAACACAGTATTATAATTTAATGTTAAAAGCATATCTCATTATCAGGAACAGAATATTTTCTTACCAAATCATCATCAGGCTTTCGTTTTATTTTAGTAACTTCCAGGGAAGCAGGTTGAATTATTAAAGAATCATTGAAATCCTGAACAACTTTATCACTCTGTGCAGCAAGTTTTAAACACTGTAAAAACATGTCAATAATTAAATCAAACACAAAAAATAGTTCAATAGAGAAAGAATATTTTTAAGAATTAAAAATTAATAAAGTGAAAATATTGTTCTTCAAAAACATATATAACATAGGAAATATAATAAATAATATATAAATTATTTATTATAAGGAAATATAAAAATTTCATATATAAATTAAAGAAATAGAGTACTAACTATTTCTTTAATTGTCCCATGAGGATTGTCAGCAAATTGGTCCCGCTGAGCAGTTGATGCCAGCTCAACGCTCAACTTCAGGATAGTTTTTCGAACATCGGAATAACTTTCTTGCCCAACAAAAGGATATCTGAAAGGAAAGTAAAATTTATAATAGTTTCTTGTAACTTACAAATTCTTAGAATTATAACACTTTTGCACTCCAAAAATAATAAATTCCATTTAGTCAAAAAATAATAATAATTATAAGATATATTATTAAATGGGAAAATTGAATAAGCAGTCTGAAGAGAGGAAAAAATTCAAAAGCTGCTTTCTTGGGGAAATAAAAATGAATATACAATTCTTCTTATCTTTGTCCAAATGTTTTATGCGAACTTCTTTAAATTAATGGTTCACTTAAGCTAAGCTTTTATTCTTTAGTTTAGCTTCCACTCTTTTTTATAACTAAAAATCAGCTTCTACAAGATGACACCCCTTATATACATTTTAAGTTTTGGGCATTTGTTCTCTTGCTTTTCTAGTAGATACAATTTTGAATAAAATTAAGACAATGATTAAAAAAAAGTAATTGAACTAAACACAGAAAATATATTAAATGATATATTTGGAAATCCAAGGAAGAAGCAATAAATTTAAAATAAAAACTTCTTAAACAGTGAGTTGAACTGCCAACGAAAGTTGCATACAAAAATATATGTAAAAATCTTTTTATGAAGTTAAGAACTTTACTATTTTATTAAATTCAAACTATGAACTATGAATTATATTAAATAATTCAAAATGTCATCTTGATTAAATTTATTTCAATAAAATTTCTCGAATAAGTATATTGAGCTAATTTTCCTTTCATTTCTCTGGCTTTTATTTTCTTTAATAGTTGGAAAATTGTACTTGGTTGATAATTAAGAAGAGGACAAAGGTAGTTAAAGATTATCTTTAGCTGTTAAAATGGGGGGCGGGGGAGTAGATTTATTAGTAACAGAAAAAAACAGAAGCCCAACCCCAGATAAAAAGGATAAAATGTATTAAAAAATTATAGAAGATAGGGAATTCATACCTGTCTAACCATGATATCAGAGACTTGACTAGATTAATAATGTCTGATACAGCAGATAAAGTTTCAACAGACACTCTCTGTTTCTTTCCAGTATCAGCATAATCTTGACAAACACGCTTTAGGTCATTAAAAAGGCTTTGAGCTTTGCATCCCAGTTTGAGTGCTAATGATTGCAGAGTCTCTGATGTCAGATTATAGTGCTAAAGAAAATTTTATACAAAAATTAAATTAGAAGTGAAAAAAAATCTCTTAAAAAATAAATTAGTTCATGATTATTATACAAACTGAAAACAATATATAAATAAGTGAAAAATTTATTATTTAAGCTATTTAACCTTTTCTTGGGAAGTATTATAAAATTTATACCAGCATTTTATTTTTATATTTACCTCTTTGGTGGTTTGGTATAGAAACTGAAACATTAAGTTATTAAAGCTTTACTCCCTTGTACAACTAATTTGTGGGAGCTTTAATCATTCTGTTGATGGTTTTATTTTTTATGCTTCCTTACATTACTGCAATATGTGATTGGTATATTAGAAAAAAAAAATGGAATGTCTAATCTTAGAACAATTAAAAGAGAGAAATTTTTCATAATGACTTTTAGAAAGGGAAAAACACCTCTACTTCTTTCATTTTCCCTTTCAAAATCCTATTTAAGCAGGGCAGTAAAAAAATTTCTAAGTTAACATAAAAAAAATGTGAAATTATACTTCGATAACACATTTATTGTCTCAATAATTTAGATTAATACTCAAAAACTAGTACTGGACAGGGAGATGTGAATACTACAAACAATTTGATACATTAAATATACTATTCTTATATTAAAATTATTAAAAAAAATATGAATTACCATTCAATTTTAGTTCTACACATTATTAAGTTAATATGAAGTATTTTAAATCTTTATTATAGTATTTATTTAGATATCTTTGATACTACTTAAAAGGAACAAAATACTTCAAAAGAAAAAAAAAAAGCCTCTGAATCTTTTGGAATAATCACACAAGTCAGAACATTAACATATTATTATATATATATGCACTCAAACAAAATTCTTCAATAACACAACAAGTTTATTCCATAAATGATGATCAAAATACATTAAAAAAATAAGATCCAATATCGTTTTTTAAGATTTTATAAGACATTTCATCAAAATTACATAACTCCTAAATAGTATTCTATAGACACAATCTCCTGTCCCTCCTACCCAAAAAATAACATTTTTAAAATTATTCAAATATGTTTAACTTCTTTTATAAAAATGAAGAAAAAAAATATAGTTAATACTTAATTACTAATTCTACAAAAAAACCTTTAAAAATTTAAAATTTTTTAATTACAATTTATAAACATATTATTAATTCAGTAAAGTGCATAAAAAATGGATACATTTTCATTGTTATCAGCAATGTTAAAGAACTGACAGATATTTGTTTATGAGAACCTTCTAATTATTTAATCTTGATTTTTAGTAGCTATTTGTATGATTTTTATATTAATAGTTTACACAAATATTGATTGTTATATAAAAATCCCAAAGCACCAAAATATGAATGTAACTGTTTCATCATTCATTGTTTAGACAGAAATTTTAATTAAAAATTAGTTTTTAAAAAACAATGAAATTACAGCATATACTAGTCACAACAAAGTGATAAATTTGATATTACAATCTTTAGTAAATCTATATTATAAAAGCAAAAACAAAAATAGAATGGAATAAAAATATACAAATAAAATTCTAAAATCAACTAATTTTAAAATTTTCATTTTTTTGAGATTCCCATTATTTTCAGCCTCTATATACATTTAAGTTAAAGAAATTTTATCAAAATACCTAAAGAGGAGACATAAAAACTGATTACTTCAAAATATAAACTATAACAAATAATTTAAAACAATAACAAAATGAGACATTAAATTTTTTTTAAAAAATTTACCAATTGTCTAAGTAATTCCACTGCTTCAAGTACTAATTCCTGGTGACCAATTTTGGTCATGTTTAAATTAGTAAGGTCATCTCTAGCTAATGTTAATAACTGGCAGCCATTAACTTTATTATTGATGAAAAATTGAGTATATGGTTGGATTTCATCTTCCAGACCTACAAAAATTTAATTTAAAAAAATCAGTTACATATTGTTATCACAGTAAAAAAAAATAATGTTAAACTATTACACTGCTTATGCAACATTTTAAGAAAGCAATAATTATTACTTACAAATACACTTTATTTTCTTTTGAAAAAGGTAGTTTTTTTAATTACAATTTACAAGGGTAGTTTTTTTTATTACAATTTATTTCTTATTTTAGCAAGTTTTTAATATCAAAATAATTAGTCTTTAAAAATTAAACTAATTCATTAAGAAAAACTTTTTGTCTAAATAAAGTTGGCATTAAAACAGCTCGTAACTTGGAGAAAAATAAAAAATATTTCTATTGAAGACAGATATATTTCACTAGCAACATATCACAAATGTGTTAAATATTTGTTACATTAATTCTATCTCATAATGTAATCCATGGAAATCTAAATAAGAAATCAAAGTATGTAAGTAAATATTTTTTATGTTAGGAATTTAAAAAACAACAATTTCTCCATTAAAGATCTGTTATTAAATTTGGTTAAATTTGTATACTTTCTCCCCCCCCCCAAAAAATGAAAGAGTAATATTAATATGAAATCAAAAAAAAAATCATCTACCATTATACGGCGGAACGATTTTACATGAAAACCATCGCCGCTTTTTCAGAGAAACCGTTTTTCCGTATCATCTTAAAAACATGTTTCACCAAGTAAAACGATACATTGTTGACATAACAGCGAATGCTCAAAATAAGGATTTTATAACTTACCGCGTAGCCAATCTGCTACGTGCTCAGGATTCCATTCAGCTACATTAACGTAAGCCATCCTTCTATCATTTTCAATTACACACGCGAATTAATTTTCATCCCCGGGCTGCACTAAATTATTAAATCCAACAAGTGAGATGAGGATACACTTGTCACAATGTGTAGTCATCCTTATTATCCATACGCTTCATACCACCGACATTCGCTGCTTTTGAGCAATTAAACAGGTTCGACGAAATATATTCTATGTTTAACAAGGTGCTCTGATCATCAAATTATTCCGTGAGATTTTAGTTAAAATTCTTTGGTTTCATAAACAGAACACTACTCTACTCTAACCGGGTAAAAGCGCTACATCTGAGTCATAGTAAATAGCACCTAGCACTGAGGATCATTCATAAAGGGGTTGTAAGAAAAGCGAAAAGAACGTTTGCTCGCCAAGTGCTCCGGGAGTGGTAAGGTTTGAGGCTCCTAATGCTTTTGCCTGTGAAGTGTCACGCATTTGTAATCTTGCGATGTACATAGAGATAAAAAAAAACGAAAACTATTTTAGCGCGGTTTCTTTTTAATCAAG
The DNA here is from genome assembly GCA_026543865.1 of Argiope aurantia. Lineage (NCBI taxonomy): Eukaryota > Metazoa > Arthropoda > Arachnida > Araneae > Araneidae > Argiope > Argiope aurantia. The sequence continues at coordinate 405,334 of JAPMOR010125288.1, forward strand.
CTTATTGTCTCGTGGGAAAATGACATTGGAGATAAACAAACGAGGCGAGAGCAATAAGAATTCTAGTCAGGGGCACTTTACGTCAGCGGTTAGAGTTTGGTGTATAATTTGTATGTCTATTCTAATTGAAACTCGTTAGTTTTTTCTGCGTTTTTATTGTGTGAAAAGTTCAGTGTTTCGCAACATATTAACAGGAAAGGGAAATAATTTATATTTTTTTTTAATATTTGAGACTAGATTGATTTTAAGTAATTCATCACATTAAAGAAATATGATTATTATTTTTATTTTATCATCAGTTATAAAACCTTTATTTTTAGAATTATTAATACAAATTCAATAAAACTTTTAAAAATATTTTATTTAAAAATAAAGCTTATTAAGGTAAAAAATTTGGAAATTATATACATACAAATATATATATATATATATATATATATATATATATATATATATATATATATTGTCAGATAAAAAATTGTATTTGACAAATGAATTAAACAAATGCAGTTGTTTTCATGATTATTTTATTTTGTCTGTTTTTTTAACAATTAAAATACATGCATACATAATACACATCATATGTGTCAATTTCATACACAATTTAATTTTGATATTTGCTGTACATTTCCTTGTAGGCAAAATGAAATGCATGTGTGGAAAATATGATAATCTTGTGAATGTAGTATAATGTGAATTAAATTCATCAACATTTTCTGTTTTTAGTGAAATGGATAAATGGGCTGTCATCTCCTAATGACAGAAAGTGAACGAAGAAAAATTTGTAGATACTTAGATATTTGTAGATAGCACTTATAAAAAAATGCAGTTTTTTGTTTCAAAAAGTTAAGGGACGAAATTCTTCTTGATGGAAAGTGAACGTGCTCCAAACATTTGTTCTTTGAGAAGTTTATCTGGATTTTTATCGAATGAAGAAACATTTCTTTACCGTTCTGTATACTGTTGTCACAAATAAATTTCAAATATTCAAATAAAATTCCGATAATAAAATTATTTATAATCGGAATTTTTTTATCAATTATTAGTTATAATCGAAATTAAATATTTTTTCATTTCTGTAACAACATTAAAAAAGGTTAAAGGTTCGCAATTTTAAATTAATAATTCAATATTTTTGAATTTTATTAATTAAGTAAAAAATTAATAAGGTTTCATGATTTATTTTTTTTTCATTTTGACTTATAGTATACAAATTTTAGAAATTATTGTAATTCCTTTATGAATTTTGTTTCTCTCTTTTGAACAGACGATAAAAGAAAATTAAAAATTATTCGACATAATTTTTTCATTAATATTTATTTCCAAGGCTTTAGAGAACTAAGTTATTTTTAGAAAAATAACTATTTAAAATTATGTTGTTATATCTGTTACTGTGTCTTGGTTGGAAATTCCAAAATAAATCAATTACTGTATTCTGAGTTTCCTTATACGGTATGAATAGATTCAATTTCCCTTAATCTGCTAGTTGTATTTTACATTGTAATTTTATACAATGCATGTCTGTTTTTTGTTGTTTGTTGATTAACTTATAAAGTATTTCATTATATCGTATTCGAATTTTGAATATTTTCGAAGCTCAGTAAGTAAGAATTGGAAAAATAATCGAAGTTGCAAGTTCAGAGCATTTGTTTCTAAGATATATCATCAAAAATGACTAATTTTATATAACTTTGAATCCTAACAATAAAAAAGCGAATTAACATCTTTTTGAGGGGGTGGGGGAAGAAAAAGTATTTTACTTGAATTAATGAATTTACTTGAATTAACTTTTGAATTGTTTAAAAAAATTCTTTAACTGTTTCTCAATAATTCCTATAAATAATTTATTTAACAAATCTCAATTTTAAAAAGAAGCTACAAGAATAGTTTTTATAAAATATCAGTGTAAATAATTTTTATTCTAGAATTTTCATTTTATATCTTTCTTTTCTTTTTTTCTCTGTCTCTCTCTCTTTTTTCCTTTATGCCAGGCATTTACATAAAGAATTGAAACGAATAACATTTTCACCGAGATTCAATTTGGACACTAACTTTAACTAAATATTAACGTAAATAAAACATAATATCACAAAAATTGCATTAAAAATATCATCTTATAATATCAGACAAATATTATTTGCTAGAAAATTAATTTTATTGTTTATATTTACAAAATAAATATAATATAAATATTTATATTTATATAAT
>JAPMOR010125288.1:407551-454874 GCA_026543865.1 Argiope aurantia
TTATATTTACAAAATAAATATAATATAAATATTTATATTTATATAATAAAAATAATTATATTTACAAAATAAATATATAGTAAATACAATTTAATTATATTTTGTAATATAATTTTTCATTAATTTAAATTACAGTTATTATTAACCCGTTTTCGGCGACCAGTTGTTCTTCCATCATTTTAATAGTATTAATTTAGTAATGTTAATTAGCTTTGATGAACTATATCTTATTACAACGAAATAAAGTGTTATATCAAATAATATTTGCACAATAAGCATAGAGGCATAGAGTATTCTAATTGATTATCTATGTTTACTGAAATATTCTAATTGATTATCTATGTTTACTGAGTTGCAAAATTAAATGGCGAAACCGCTCTAATGGTTAAGGCTAAGTCAAAGGTTTAAAAAAAAAAAAAAAATTTTTTTTCAACATTCCTCAAAATTGCATAGTTTTAGGAAGGCAGTGGCCTTTTGATGACATATTTAGAGATCCTGGCTTGCGGACTAGTGTTTATTTGGCTTTGCCATTTATTTTTAAAATATAGATTACGCATTAAAATTCTATTTAAAGTAAATTACACTGAAATCAAATGACATCTGAAGTTTAGATTATAAACTCCGTTTATCAAGATTTTCCGTTATTATTGGTTTGTCTTTTAATTGATTTCAAAATATTTTTTTAATAATGATGTTCTGAAAATCATAATCCATCGATTAATTATTCAAAGGTGAGAAATTCATTTACAAATGAATTTTCGAATTCCTTAAAATATGTGCTCTATTTTTCTTCTAAAACTGCAGACGATTTTTTTGGAAACTCCTCCATTCTAAAACTGCAAACTATATTTTGTGCTACTGAGAAACTCCATTCGTTTGTACATTTTTTAAAAGTTTTATCTTAAGAGGACGCGATAGCGCATTTCTCAGTTTCTTTCATCTTAAAGTGCTCTCTTAAAGACTTCTTTGTGTTCCTCTTAGCTTTTTAGTTCCGACAGCAGACGAAAGCCCACTTGAAAATTATCTTCGTGTTGAAAACATATTCCTTTCCGCTCGAAAAAAGAGAACAATACGGATTTAAATCAAGTGGAAAGGAAAATAGTGCTGAAATGGTACATTTAAAAGGAACCAGAGATTAAATATTCATATACAAAATGAGGAAATTAAAGTTAAAAACAAATAAATATTTTTAAAATATATCCTTCAAATCTGCTTCATATTTTCTTTTATTGTTTTTGCGAATTATTGCAATTTATTTTATTAAGGTGAAAAAAAAATATATTCTCGTGATATCTCCGCCCACAACAAATAAATAAATTTGTAATCTCCTATTCACTTGAAAAATATTTCCAGGATTTCATGTGTATATGTATGTTAAAACGAATGGTTCAAAACAAATAATTTATTTTCAGATAATTTTATTTCGTTCACATTGTAAACTTCAAATAAAAAAACATAGAATGGATATAATATGTGTTATTATGTGCAATAATAGCAAATAAAATTGTAATATTTTTTTTATTGAGAATAATTATGATTGAAAATTTTTCCTGAACACCGGCAGAATCCCTTTGGGTCATATATCAATATTACAAATCGTATTGTTAGAATTTTATAAATTTTTGTTTGTTACTTCTTAATATTAAGATTTACTTCCCCAAATAAAGTAAAATAAATGTGTTATTAATTAGTTTACATCGCTTCCTTGATTGTGTTTAAGATATTTAGGCAACTCTTGACAACAGTAAAGGGTGAATGGATAAAAGTGGGCCAGTCTTTAAGAGCGTCTTGATTTTATTTTACGTTTTAAAAGTTAAAAATCAATAAATTAGAGGGCCACAAGTAGAAAAGGTATAACAATTAATATAATACCCTGGCAACCATTTACTTTAGCTACGTCATTACCTTGTGATATCCATATTTGCGCCAGTAAATATGAACCTCATTGGCAACTACAAAATTATTTGGTGAAATTTGCAATTACAGTGTTATTTTGAATTAAAAGAAAATTATCAATATGTTATGTTACAATCGCACATAGTTAGACGTTTTAACGTGAAAATCCCAGAAAAAAGAATTAAAGCTTCTAGAATCTTAAAATATTATTGCGTGACTCGTAAGCGAAAATGGAAAAGAAACTCTGTTACATTATTGACAAATGAGTGAATCTACAGGAATAATTAAGAACGAGATTTTTGAATATATATGAGTCGTTTAAAACGATGTCGCTTATCTGTCCTGGATAAATCGACGGAGTTTTCTATATATATATATATATATTAGCTCTTTATGTTTTGAAATTATTTCTCACAATTATTACTCAACTATTAATTATGCCACTGTCGTATTTATACAATTTTACAAAAGAAAAAAATGAATTTCTTGTCAAAAAGTTCTTGCCATTTAGTCAATATAAAGCATTTACCATTTTGGTAAATGTTTGATTAAACATTATACTGACAATGGGATGACTTTTTCTTATCCATAATAAGAGTTTTTTTAAATTGTTTTTTTTTCTAAAATAAACTATATTTACATCTTATTATGTTGTTCGAAGAACTCCAATTATTCCAAATATTTAATTGATACAAGAAATAGTATGTCGCCAATCGGAAGATTATTTGCCAACCTTGGCGACGCGTTTCCCACCTAACGAGTCGGATCATGAAGGAAAGGAGTCGTGAGAGCATCGCAGAAAAAGCCCTGGGAGCGCAAACCTGTTTATCAGTAAAAGAAAAATCCCCCTCCCCTTCTCCGGAAGTTGACGGGTGAGTTTTTATGGGGGGATTTGAAGGGGAAGCGACAGACTACCGACTCTCCAAGAACATTCAGTGGATGAATGATTTGTTATGGAAAGTAATGCTAAGAAAACGAGGAAGATCCGCAACACCTTTCCTCCGTTTCGATGCTCTATTTATGTCATTATTATTTTGTTAAGCACCAGTGGCACTGCTCGGCATTAAAGTGTTTAAGCATGACTGCGATTATTGTGACTAAGTTGGATTTGTTATGGATCAAATTTTATATGTAATTAAAATTATTATTTTTTTCCCCCGATTTTTTTTTTTTTTTTTTTTTTTTGCAAAATGCTTGGGCATTTTACAAAGATAATAAAATTTATTTGTTTATTTGTCACTTTAATACTAGAATTATTAAAGCGATTGAAACAAAATACGGTTCCCAATGAATACCTTATTAAAGAAATCTGATGATGAAGACCGAGGGTGTCAGAATTTCATTCCTTATTATAAAAATGCTCAAAGATTTACGACAATGGAAATTTCAGATACAAATGACTTGAAAATCACATAATAGTATCTTATAAACATTTTATAAAAATATTTTCTAAACTAGTACATGTTTATATAAAATGTTTATTATATTCTTTTTAACAAAAGCAAAATGTCATAAATTTCGCTTGGATGTCATTATTATTATTATAAGATATAAAGCACCATAATCAAATTTAATTTATTTAGAGCGTCTTTAACTCAAACCAATCCATGGACTCACTTTAAAATTGTACAAATTATATGCGATGCATATAATAAAGATATCTATAAAAAATAGATATTACTACAATATCTTTTGATATTACACATATTTTTTTATTGAAATTAAATTTTTAATTGATTGAAATTTAGACAAATAGAATTCTTAAGAATTACAATGAACATACAAAATCATATTTGTTCATTGTTAATGTCATTTTCATTGCCATTTGTGGCGCTTCTCATTTTAATGTTCATTCTTTAGGAAAATTTTAATGAAGCATGGCTGCAATAAATCTTTAACAAGATAATATTTATATTAACATTTTATATTTATATAACAGCTTATATTAACATAACAGCTTATATTAACATGATGATATAAGTTGATTATCTGAAAGTTGGGGATGTGATACAATTGTTAAAAGAAGTTAAATGTTCTGCAGTATAGACCATTGGACCAAGAATTATCAAATACGGCATGAAGTTACTTCTTGGATAATAGAGACTCACTACGTCAATTTTTTTTTCAAAATTTAATTATAATTTTAGTTAAAGATCAATCTCCCACCATTTTAATTTAATTAATGCGCCACGAGCTCTGAAAAAATGCCTAAATCTGAGCTTTCACAGACTCCGAGTGAAGGGATAAAAAACTGTTAAGGCAAGCAAATTCTTTAAAAAGATACCTCTAATTCCCTTACATAAATCGACACGTGTAAAGAAATCCCTATCAGAATCTCATAGTATACAAACACCGGGAATAAATATTTTGCGCTTTCTCGCTCACCTCTGCTCTCGTGTCACTTGTGAACGGACATCACTTCGTCCACTCTTCTTGTTATATTATCATAAATTATACCTCCTGGAATGAATAAAGTGGTTTTAAAATTACAAAAGTGTCTATCCCTTCGCCACGACTCTGCTTTAAATATATGTGTGTGTGTGCAAAAAACATAATTTTTGGAAGCAGTTTTGTGACCGAAGAGAGAAGACACTTTGAATTTTTAAACTTCGCTTTATTCCATCCCGGGTGGCATACTTTATGTACGATTTAGATAAGAGGAATATAGGTATCTTTTAAAAGAATTTGCTTGGCTTGACAGTTTTTTATCCCTGTACTTGAAGCGTGTGAAAGCGCAAATTTAGGCATTTTTATAGAACTCGTGAAGCATTAATTAAATAAAAAAGTTGAATTGGATCAGGAAATAAGATAACATGTTAGAATGAAAATATGGGCTAAATTAAGATAAAAATTAGGAAATTAATATATATATATATATATATATATATATATCATTTATTGTTACCAATGTCGCTGATGAAGACAAAAAAAAATATGATAACTTAAGAATTACGTCCTCATACTTTTACTTGCAACACGGAGCACCCTTGCATGAAACAAGACTCAAAAATGCGCGAAAAGGGATCCTGTCTGCCCCCTCGAGGGATCTGTTAGACATCTGTCAAAAACTTACAAATCTCAGTACCTCCATCAGCGCATTTTCCACTCTTTTTTCCTCTAAAAAAGTAAAGCAAAAAGCCTACGCACACTTCCTGATGACGATTGAAATAACACGTGGGAAAGTGCTTCCCTCATCCGTATACTCCCCTTCTTTTCACCTCCCCCCACTGAAAGCAAAGGCTCATTAAAGTGTACAAGAAAGTCTCTGTGAAAGATTAGGGTGGGAGGGTAGGATTGAATTGCGCAATGTGTGTCTGTCGGTGGTGTTGTAGAATGTCTGGTGTTAAAACTATATGAGTGAAGTTACAGGTTCCTTGGAAAGTTTTTTTTTATTCCCTACCCCTCGCCTCCGGAAATATGCGGGTGGTTTATGAGAGGGGGTGTAAAAAGGTTTGTGAGAATTTCTCCTTTTAACTCTGTTTACTTTTCTTGTAATGGTTGCTTACATATGGCAGACTTTCGTCTTAATCGACCACTTTACGGTTGTTATGATTAAATAATTTAATGCAAATATTGGAAGCAACGCACACTGAATTCAGAAATGTTTTTCAAAAAAGAATCGAAAATTATATCTGCCCCAAATAATCCGCGAAGTCTGGTAATTTTAAAGTAAAATAGCAAAGAATTCATCTTTATTGAAGTTTTAATTAAAGCCATCAGTACTCGAATAACGCTGCTTGTGACTTGATGAATGTCAGCGAAATCAAACTAAAGAACATAAATTCATACACATAAAAAAAACAAAAAACTATTGACTTTTTTTCTTTCTTTTGCAACAACGGTATTGCACTATAAAAAAGCAGAATAAAAAAAAATGTGTGTTTTTTTTTAAATGATGACATGTTGGAAGAAGGGAAAGAAATTAAAAAGTTTCTTTCAAATAATATTATAAGAATTTAGAATATCTTTCATTAAATATTAAAATTATTTTATAAAAAAAATTTCAATAACTCTAGGATCATAAATTCTCATTTGGCTCTTTGCTGAATCAACAAAAATATAAAATCCCCCTCCCCTTCTTTGTGGATCAACGGTGAAAATATCTGACCATCTGGAAAACAATTGATTGAAAAAAATAAAGATATTTTTTCACTATTTATATTTTGAATGAAAGAGAAATATTCTATTACGAAAAAAATTGAAAAAGAAAACTAAATTATGATATTAGATTTAGAAGTTTTAGTTTTAATTTTTAAAAATTTTTGAAAAAGTGAGAACATTTTTAAAACTTTATCAAAATTCGTTAATTACTTTAGATATTCAAAGCAGATTTCAATACAATCAAACTTTTTTGTTCTATCCAAAGATACAAAATTTTAACCACTTAATATGATTTGCATTTTTAATACTCTTAAAATATCTTAATACGGGTTTTGAAAAGTTTGACAATTCATGAATAAAATTTTTTTATTCTTTTTCTCTCATGTATTCATAGATATATAAATAGTAAATGTTTCATCGCATGTATAAATAAAAAAAAAATCGTTTTTCAAAATTGATTGGACTTTGCTTCATTATGTATATGATATTCATAACAAAAATATACCTTTCTAAAAACATTTAAGCGTCCAAGAATAAAAAGATCCAGCCCCTTCTACTGTCTGTGAATACATACGTATATATATTTCAAGTAGTATAATTCACAAATTCCGTTGAATTCCAAAAAAAGTCAAAATCTTGAGATTTCCCGCCATAACCCTCTTAGAAACAGCTGATCATAACAGACGGAAAGTTGAGTTCCTGTACTCAGATAGTAAGAAAGGAAGTGGGGGATTAGGGATAGAAAATTCATCCCCTCGTCCCCCCCCCCCCGCTACAACCTGCCCGAAACGTGTTCGGGCGCGGGAAAACGCTCGTCTAGAGTAACATAGTGTACAACTTTTTCAGCTGTTTGGAGCCTAGCATTGTTCGCTACCACCAGACGATATGTTCACTCTTTAGGAATAAAGTGCACAATAGAACGTCCCATGACTCATTCCCAGGTGCGTTGATGACGTCACGGTAAATCTCAGCAGGTTCGAAATATGACCGTATTAATTCAGTGAACGATGGGCTTTTGAATATTTTCAGCATAAAAAGCCCGCTCTTAATATGCTTTATGTTGAAAGAAAAACAAATTTAGAAAATGAGTCCATTAAATTTCTATAAACTTTCTTTCTTAACTTTCAACAATGGAAGAAATTCATGCGATTTGATAACTCGATTTTGATTTTTTCTCTCTCTCTCTTTTTAAGCAAATATTTCATTACATAAAAAAGAAATTCATTTTTATATCAAATTTGTGTATATAAACAATTGTGTCATGTCTGTTTATGTATGTTTAAAAATGCGAATATGTTGGTATGTATTGGTTAGAGGCATGGGTGGGCATTTGCTGATGCGTTATGAAATGCTTTGTAGAGAGATCATGCAATACAAAATACTTCAAAAAATACAAAGAAAATTAATCTGGTGCTCCCTGACTTGCAAGGTCAAATTAAACATTCTAAGGCTCCGTAAACAATGCAAAATCTCGGTGGTGTGGCTATAGCGGACACATAAGATTTCGTGGTCAGAGCGGACACTCCGAAACTCATAATGGTTAGAGCGAATACACCCCCCCCCCTCCTCTTAGAACAGATAAAGGGTGCAAATAAATAAGTAAATAAATGTTTTTAAAAATCACAAATATAATTTAAAATAGTATTTTAAGTGGCAAATCTCTTTCGCGTAGGATAACATTTTTTTACCGAAATTTTCTGTTTTTGCACTAGATTATCGAATTACAAGGATAAATACATTTTTGCCAATTAAATTTAATTATTTATATTACATTATAGTGCGAATTTCAGGGATTTTTGTGGAAAACTGCATTTTAGAGTCAAATAAAATATTAGAACAGGTGCAATTGCCATAAAATTCATAAAATTAATTTGTTAAAAGATATAAAACAGATAGAAGTAAATAAAAGAAAAATAAATGCAAATAAATAAATACTATCTAAGATTTATTATGAAGGCATAAATATCATTTATCATTGGATCTAGTCCAACCTAGTTACAAAACTTAAAGATTTTAGACATTTTTCTAAATTGTTTGATGTTTCGAATTCTTTTAGGATGTTTCCAATTCTTTCGTCCAATTTTACATATGCTTTTTTCCTTTTTATTCCAGGGTCGTATAATTCTCTAGATTTCAAATTAAAAGACACTTTTTGTGTTTCTTCTTTTAGTATTTTAACTAATAAGTGGACATTAGGCTGGTTTCCGTCAGTGATTGCATTTAATTTGGAATTCCACCCTTCAACAGAATTATTTGTCCTATGACGCTGTCTATATACATTCCCAACTTTAATGGGCATATTTGGATTGTCCATCCGCTGCTCGACAAAATAATCAATGAATGTGGTAAGTTTGTCAATGCTAAAAGCCTTTTCCCATACAATGCTCCAAGCCTCATCTATGTGTTCAATTGGCAAGTAATCTAATGCATAAATCATTCTATAGACATTTCTTATATCTTCGTTCTCTTTATATTCCTTTACTAGACCCATTTCTTGTATCTTACGCCACAAACATTGATTAAAATGACAGTTACAACCGGAAATAGTCGACCTGGGAAATTCTAACATACAACTATTGATGACTGCAGCTTCAAAATCCAATTTTATAATGCCCGGCCTCCACTTAGGGCACCAACGTTTCACTTCCTGAAACATTGCTATGTAAGTTCTAATATCAGGCAGAAATGCAAAAAGCGCTGGATAAAAGTTGGTCTCAGTTGCTGTACTCCTTAAATCGATGTGTATTGTATATATTTGTGCAAATTGTTTCGGAAAACTTTTAAATGTTCCATCTAAGAAAAAGGTCTTTCCATTTTCCAAAATGTACCGAGATTCTTCTCCTCCAAATACTAAAATCCTGTTATCTTGGTCATTTTTAAAGTCTAAACAAAGAAAGTTTTCTCCATTAAAAAGCATAAGTGTATCGTTTGCAAACTGAATGTCGTTGGCATTTTGGGTAGCTCCCAAAGCCTTTCTCCTCTCCTTATATAAAACAGTCTTGGCATTGGAGAATGTCGGTATGTTAGTAACGAAATCATAACCTTTCTGATAAAATTCTAAAAGTTCTCGAAATATCTGGGGAACGCGAACTGATGTTTCTTCTCGGACTCTTTTTCTGCAAGTCTCTAACTTCCTTTTGACTTCGATCTCAGGAACGCTGGGCACGCAGGAATGTTCAGTTTTCTTCAGTACTTCGTATTGAAAATTTGTCTTTACATTTCCTTTATAACGATGTGTCTTTTCTTTTACATATACCCAACTTATTCCTAATTTATTTTTTCGGTGTAAACGGTGTGGGTAATCATCTACAAATAAACATTTTTTTCCTTTTTTTTGTAGAGAGTAATTTTGTTGAAATGGCTATGGGTTCAATCACAGATTTTTTCGACGATATAAAACGACATACACACTTCATAAAGATCAAACATCTACTGAGAAAATGAGAAAGGCCTTCTTTCTCAAAAGTATCGGCTTATCTCTATAGCAGGTGCAAAGCTCGAAACTACACAATAGATGTCATGTGACTGATTAGGGAAATAACACAATAGGTGCAAGAATGTCCGCTCTGCCCACCCAGCTCCTCTCACGTGTCCGCTATAGCCACTGTCCGCTCTGGCTACGTAACCAAAATATCGGGCTCCTTTGCCCCTAAAAATTTTCAAAACCAATAATCTTTTTTTTTTCTTCCATCGATTGTAAATTAACTTTTATATAAGTCTTCAGCAGCAAATTTTGACAAACTGATGTACCAAAACGTTTAGCTGCAGAATCTTTCCCAAAAAGTTGATTTGAGTATATATCGAATAAAAAAAAATAGTATGCAACTGAATTTTAAATAAAACAATGAAAAAAAAAGACAATTTTTAACACAGCCTTACTAATTTATTTTATTAATAATATTAAATAATAACATCGGAAAATTTATTTAAACAATACTTGATTTTAATTAAAGTATGTACGATCGCACGACTTTCTTTCACACTTCCCCTTTCAAATCTTATCCCCCTACTTCTATATAAAATTGTGAATCTTTGGTAAGGCCACGAACACCTAACATGGCATTGATGAATGGTAGTTGAGAAATACAAATCATTGGTGTGGATCAAGCCTTTTTAATGAATCTATTGAATGAATATGTAATTTAAAAGCCTTTTTACCAGCCGATTGACACCAAAATTTGACACAAAATACAGATAACATAATGAATTTCGTTTATTAAAGTCATTGCATTTACGATTTATTGCGATTACATGCATGCTAAAGGGCAGAACGATTGATGGATTTAGTTCAAAAATTGTTAAATACTTGTATTTTAAATGATAAACCTGTGCACCAAATTTTATTTATCTAGAACTTTGCCTTTAGTAGTTATCAAGTTCACTTGTGCTCTAACAGCCAGCCAGACTTCCTGACACTGGATTTCGTTAAAAATTTGATAGAAGTTTATGAATTTGGTCGTACTTCCATATAGCAAATTTTAGTGGTCTAGTTCAAAGCCTTTTTGAATTATCGTGTTCACAAATAGAAATATAGACATAATGCCGAAAATGTTTTTTTTTTTCGGGCGAAGAGAGATCTGAAACGCTGAGATCGTCAAAGCCCCGAGTTCCAGTTTTTTGATGATTATAATACTTACTTTAAACTTCGAATACGGGAAAATAAAAAAATGGAACTCGAGATTTCGATGAATCTCCAAATTTTAAACCTCTGTGATTATGAATGAAATATTTTTGTCATTATACCTATTTACTTGTAGACACGATAACTAATAAATGAATTGAATTAGACAAGCGAAATTTGGTTTATGGTATATGTACACCAAATTTGTTATTTTTAAAATTAAACTTAGAACGAAATTCATCCACATGTATCATGTTTGTTCGTGTAAACGTGAACACGATATCTAAAAAAGAACATGAAGAACTAAATGAATAAAGCTTGGAATATAGTTTTATCATCAGAATTGAATCAAATTTTGGATCAAATCTGTCAAATGCTTGACCATCTGTCGGTCTGAATATGCACAGATATGTGAATACGATAATTCAAAAACTTTATAACTTAGATAAATGAAATTTGATTCGTTGCCTCGTAACCTAAATTGCAGAACGGTAGCCAAATTTTGGTTTCAACTGATTGATCGAAAATAAGGCAAAATGAATATCTGACTTCTTTTTTCAACATTATACTACAAAACACAAAAAAAAATTCCATATTTCTTTGGTATATTCTAAAGTGAGATGGTGGGAAGATATTCCCATTTGTGGAATGTACCATGACTAAAATCTTTATTATCTTTCCCCCTTATCCTTTGTGGCGCATTCCCGACTCTTATGAAAGAAAGACCAAAAAGATGGTGCTATATTGTAAATGTATACTCGGAAGTCGTAGGGAGTATAATGTTCATGGTTGCAAACACAGAGAAAATAAATTCCTTGGAATATATTTCATTGTATTCAATACAGGATAACAGAAACACTAGAAGTGATAGAATGACGTTTGGCCTATCTTGTGTACGGGCTTCATTTCATTCCATTAACCAACAAATACATGCATGCTCGGCCTCAAATTACGCATAATGCATTCATAAGCAGACAGGATTAATTTAATCCTCCGATCTTATCGATACAACAAGGAGAATCAGCATAAAGCAAACAGATAGTTAGAGCAGATAAGTCTGTTTACAAACTTGAAGTTGCCATCTTATGGGTGCGGTCGAAGCTCGTGGGACCAGCACCTGAGAATGGGGCTAACCGCAATTATCTGACTAATTTTGCTTCCGGGCTCGCCTGTCAACGAAGGCGCTTTCCTTGCGGTTTGAGTAATAACCTAGGGGGTCATGGATAATTTCTTTTTACTAGGGTTATTTGAAGGTAGTACAAATTATGCCTAACATATGACTTATTGTCATGGCCGTTTACTCCACTTTTTTTTTTAATATTAAATAAAATAATTGATTTAATCATAATTTTAAATATGTTGAATGTAAAAATAGGACTAGGACTTGTCATTAAACAGCGATGGGGATCTCGGAATTAAAAAAGGATAAAAGATTAAGATTAACTTTAGGAGAATTTAGGTTGGATGATTTGAATGTTTTTCCATATAATATGATACTTTAGAAAATGCTGATCAAATTAAAATTGTTGATCTATTTTCCATAAATAATTCCATAAAATATTAAAAAAAACATATTTATATAAATCTTATAAATAAATTTAAAATATATTGTTATATATTTTACATTTATTCATATATACACTAGCCGCCTTTGGCGACCAGACGGTTCGCCAGTATTACCGCTCGCTACAATTTTCAATTAAATATTTTAAGTAACTGGTCCCTTAATAGATTCTCAAACAAAACATTTTTAATCTTTAAATTTTGATAGTCATACCAAACTTATACTGTTGTTTAGATCGTTTCGTTCAATTTACTATATAAATTTTGCTAATTTGTTGTCATTTACGGTAAAACTTCAACTTTAATTTAAAGTGAAAATGATGAAATTGCAATTAATATAAAGATATTTTTTAATAAAACCAAGCGTTTTATTTTATTTATCATCTTTATTGTTATTTATTTATTATTATTATTATTGAATATGAGTATTGCAAACAGAATCTATTCGGTATTTAAGTCTTATGTGAACTACAAAATGTTTTTCATAATTTATGTAATATCTAAAACAATAATTCAACAAAAACTTCTCAGATTCAGCATAAAATTCAGTTTTTAGTTTTGCTTTCAAAAGGATTCAAATGAAATCAATAATAATATTTTATTTCGGCCTATAAATATATTTCAAAAATTTTGAAGTCTAAATTTAATGCAGTAAGGTATCATATTCTGAGAAATTAAATAAATGAATGAATGTTTCTATTTTCCACGCTCAACTAAGACTTATTTATGAAGTTTCGAATGTTAAAAATTTAGAAAAACTCAACATTTTCATAATCTTAGGCCAATTAATCTTGAGAAACCTGCGAGCTGATTGGCGTATTTTCTTTGAAATTTCTAAATCTAAAATTATCCTTTTTTTTATTGAATAGTGATATTTAAATTTTCATAAATTAGTCAGTTTAAGTGATTGATTTAGTTTATTGGAAATTAACTCTTTTTATTTAAAATATTAGTGTTTCAAGAACATTTTGTTAATCGTGATTTCCACAGCAGAAGCTTTATGTAAAATCAAAAATTCGTTATTTATTAGAGCATTTATTGAATTAAGTTACATAAAATATAATCACATTCCATTTAGACCATTTTAGCATATCTGTGTCTTACTTACAAATTAGCAAATCTGTGTCTTACTTACAAATTAGCTGTGTGGCCCTGATTTGAATGGATATCCTGTTCATACTAAACAAAACTTGTTCTGAAATAAAACTGACTTATTGAATTAATAATATAGAGAGTGTAAAAGATCATAAAATAATTTTTCTTGAATTTATTTTTTAGAAAAAATAATATTTCATATTTGTTTCATTTCCTACAGAAACGTGCCGAAAATTATATTTTTTCAGATTTCATTTCCAAAAAGATTTAATTTATTTTTAATTGGAGTTTTAATCAATGTGATGGCCACACTTTGAAAAAAAATTTTTTTTCCCCATGAATTATTTTTATTTTGTACGAAAAAACCTTTAGTAAGTATATAGTTAAAACACTTAATTAAAAATTCATCAAAAATAGAAATTTAATTTTAAGGTAAAACATTCGTATCATTTAAAAGATAAATTTTTAATCTTTAACTTGATGTAAAAATCTTTTTTGTGCGGTAATATTTTCGGAAGTTATAGCAGAAACACGCCAAAATTTCGTTTAATTTTTAAATAAATAAAATTATAATTAAAAATTCGAAAAAATAACCCCCAGGTGCACATTCCCGGCCTCCAAGGTATACACGGGCCAAATTTGATAGCTGTAGGTTGAATGGTCTGGCCTGTAGAGCGCCAACACACACACACATTGAGCTTTATTATAAGTATAGATATAGATTATATTACCACAATGCATATAATTTGTTTACTTAAACAAAACGTTTCAATAATTCTATAAATATAATGCATTGTTTTATATTGATTAAATAAATAATTTTTAAAATGTTAAATAAAATACAGTTTATACATGTTTTCTTATATTGGGCATTTTACTACATTTTTGTTTAAATAAATATATAGAATAGAATGGGAAATTATGGGTGTGTTTTTGTAATATAATGTAAAGTTAAAATTTATCATGCATACGAGCAAGGTTAGCAAAAGCTGGCTTTCGAAATTTCATTTTGGAAAGTTGTTGATTTGGAAAATTTTGTTTTTAATCGGGTGACAGATGATTTTTTTTTAAATTCTATCTTTTTTTTTATTATCAGATATAGTGTTCGATGGATTTTTGCCCCTTTTTATTAAAAGGATAAAAAATAATATGCATATCACCAAATGTCCATATTACTCTCGGATATTTTACTCAAACTGGACTTGGTGTTCTTTACTTATGATCTAAGTCTCTGTTGTATAATGTAAAATGTATAGTAAATCAAGAACTAAGATTTTTGCCGTCTATTCACTATAAAATTTTTACTTATAAAAGAGCAACACTAATTACATACTGCAATCATTATTTTCAAAACACAATACAGCTGCCTTTTCTTCCTCCCCAATTCGCATATTTTTCAAAAAATAAACAAACGCAAAAAACGGCCTTGAAAACCTAATTGTAGCTACCGTTAAGAAACAAAACAGACCAGCCGACTCTTAATCTCAAGTATCATCAGGAATACCGTACTCGCTTTTCAACCAAAATGATTCTCAAAGAACCTCCGATTTTCATTCTCAAGTGTAATCTTCACTGGAAAAAGAAAAATAAAATCGCGCAATCATTCAGCTGTTGAAATTCAATGAGACGTAGACGGTTTTACAAGATGAGAAATGTTTCGAAGAAAACTATCGATAACTCTTGGTTATTTTTTTCCTTTCGTTTCAAGTCGAGCATTGCCAAAAGACAATGGGCTATCAACTAAACTATCGACTAAATTTCTCCAATTGCGCGCTCACGTGCCAGAAAAAAAATGGAAGCAGTTTATTTATTGATTTTTTTTCTTTTTTACATCTAATATTGAAATGATTTTTTTCCCCGATAATATTAACTTTCTAGTTTAGTTTGCAGCATTTTGAGTCACTTTTTGCACCCGTGCTACGCTTATGGTTATTTGTTCTATATGTATCTGTTAACGCTAAAGCGCAGAATTTAGTTAATCTGCACGCTAACCAGTGTAATCCATTAAAATGCGGAAAATCGTTGCATTTCTCAATTATTACTTTGATAATCTACACATTACACACTTCAAAAATTACTTTGATAATCTACGCATTACTTACTAGGCACTGTTTAAAGTGAAAATAAAATTATTATGTTTATTTTTTGATATCTAAAGAATCAAGTTAATACAATTGAATGATCAACACATTAACTGATAGAATCAATCATCCATGAACTGAAAAACTTCAATACAAAGAATCAAACTGTTTAAAATATTATTACAATCAAGAAAATGAATTTGCGAAACGTATGATAAAATAATGCCTACTTTACTGCTGTCTAAAGACTGTGACACTGTGAATTGCATAGCAAATGGTTTTTGTGACAAGCCCGCTTATTTGTGGTATTGTAATGTCTTGATCCTGACCGATCAAATAAAAGAGTAGCATAACAAACTATTCTTTTATTTGCAGTTTGTATATATACACAAAAACAACTTGTTCTCATTTAGGTTAATATTATTTGCAAAATACACACAGCAGTTGAAAGTTAATCATGAAATAGTTCCTCGATCAATTCGGAGAACACACACACACACACAAACGCTAACGCTAACAGGCTGTTAACTCAAACGGCCGCTCCAAGGGTAGCTCCAGAAATCCACCGATCTTTATCGGGTGGATCTTAACACGGGTTCCCGAATCACACTGAGTTTCTCACAAAATCAGGAACACCTTCGAAGTCTCCTTCTTAAAACGGCGATCACTGCTTTTTCCTCTCAAAAAAAAAAAAAATAAAAAAAATCCACATTTTATTTTCGTTAAATTTCCGCCTCTGAATTTCTCATTGGTTCACTGGAATTCCTTATCACCCAATAGCTGCTCAGCAATGCTTCCTCAATGGTTTCCAGTCGATCGTGGGAATGTCTGTTAATGATTCATCTTTGTAGCTGACTCTTCTCGAACACGTGCTAATTATATTCAATTCACAGCTAACACCAGCTAAAGCCCACCTGACTTCGACACTTAATGACAACGGTTGCTGGTGATTGATCGTTTCTCGAAAATGTGAGGAGTTCATTCATAATGGAAAAAAAAGTTTAATATCTGGATGCTTTGACGTTTTTCTTCCTTGAAGATATGATGGTCTCTTTGAAACGACGAAACACAGATATGCTATCCTTAATCTGGATACAACAAATGACCAGACATAATGATTCCAGTGGCGAAGAGGATCCACATCTGGCGTTCTGGAGGCACTTAACAATGTGTGGGAGACAGATGACGTTACATCTAATCGGAATGCGAATTATCATGTGAGGAAAACGAGGAAACTTTACAGTATATTTAGATTTGCAGTCACATTTTTTAAACTGTGCCAGATACCATGGGATTATTTTATTGCTGTTTCACGTAAAGGTATTTCTACAGCAGGGACATCTTCTTTCGTTAAAAATCTCTCTTTGCAAACATTGAATTAAAGGGAAGGAGTAAGGAAAGGAAATGAGAGAAATAAAACTTTTGAATTTTGACGATATGGAAGCCGCTAATGTATACATTACGTAGTTAAAATGTGGAAAACTCTTGATTCCGCACTTTAATGGAGCAAATCAGTAATCTGCAGATTAGTTAGGTAATTTGCACATAAACGCTTTTTGAGCTTTAATGGTAACATATCGAAAAAAAAAAAAAGCAACATCATTGGCATATTTTCGACTATGCAGAATAGGCCTGTTCGTTGCAAGGGGCTACAAGCAGGTTTATTTTTTAAAAATTTATTCTCCTAATTGCTGAATAAATAAATTTGCAAAAATATGTTAAATATGTTTTATAAGATATTAGAACCTCAAATGTGCCTCAATTTAGAGTCATAATAGATAAATAAAAACAACTACTTTTTCATAAAAGTTAATAACACATTTATATAAAAAGCTTAAATAAATTATTAAAATACTCTGAAATGTTAAACGAAATTAACAATTTTTTAAAACGAGCGTGTCGTAATGTGCCTGATCTACATTCCCCAATTACCAAAAGCTGCTACTAATCTTGTCGAAGAGATTTCGAATTCTTGTATCGAAC
Source organism: Argiope aurantia (assembly GCA_026543865.1). Classification (NCBI taxonomy): domain Eukaryota; kingdom Metazoa; phylum Arthropoda; class Arachnida; order Araneae; family Araneidae; genus Argiope; species Argiope aurantia. The sequence continues at coordinate 424,892 of JAPMOR010125288.1, forward strand.
CCCTTAAAAGATCAAGCAGTCATAACAGAAAATACATGATATGTCAGCTGAGCATATTAAAAATTTAAAAGTGTTAAAATATAGCACAAAATTAAGTCAAATAGTCAGAGCCAACATGAATAGAAACGAGTAGTGCACAGCTGATTATGGTACCTAATTTTTTACAACAAAGTAATAAATTATAGATCTTTGCTATTAAATGCATTATGCAAATTGTGGTAATAAGAATTTTAAAAAAATATGAAAAAATAATTAAATTATTTGTATGGAGATAATATTTTAGTCACACAAATTAATGAATCAAATAATATAAATAATTGACTCATTAACTTAGAAATTACGAGAAGATACAATTTACTAGGATAAGGTTGCAATACGAGATTTTGTTCGTTTTCTTATCCTTTACAACAAATTCCATGATCATAATTTGATTCGTTCTTCATATTTTAGTTTTTTAGCTAATTCGTATTCGTTATATAAAATGTGAACAGAGGTAAAACTTTCTTCTAGACTGTTGTCCTTACTTATGGCACTTACCATACATAAGCCCACTGACGAAGTCAGCGATTTAAGCAGAGTTTGTGCAGTAGCTTCTGAAGGTAAAGGCCCCCGAGTACCCGAGGGCATAAGTCTAACTTCTAGCTCATGTGAAGACGACACTCACACACTGGCTTGCACAATCCCTTTTTACGGGGGGGGGAGGGGTCACACACCTCACAGATAGAACAAATGGAAAAAAAATTCTTTGCATTTTAAGATGATGTTACAATAATTTTTGTACTGCATTAATTTCAGATATTATTGCTAGAAAAAAGTCAAAATTTTGCTTAATTTTTAATTAAAGTTTCAAAAATTTACAAAGATTGTACTTGTAATTAGATATTAGAATGCTTTATCATGCTGATATTACGTGACTATGACATCATTTGAATCGATTCCTTTAAGTATTCATCTATATCTATACTTATAATAAAGCTCAATGTGTGTGTGTGTTGGCGCTCTACAGGCCAGACAGTTTGATCTACAGCTACCAAATTTGTCACGTGTATACCTTGGAGGTCGGGAATGTGCACCTGGGGGTTATTTTTTAGAATTTTTAATTAGAATTTTATTTATTTAAAAATTAAGCGAAATTTTGGCGTGTTTCTGCTATAACTTCCGAAAATATTACCGCACAAAAAAGATATTTACATCAAGTTAAAGAGCAAACATTTATATTTTAAATGATACCAATGTTTTAACCTTAAAATTAATTTTCTATTCTTAATGAATATTTAAATAAATATTTTAACTATATACTTACTAAAGGTTTTTTCGTACAAAATAAAAATAAAATTTAAGCTGCACAAGCACGTCTTGCATTCATGGGGAAAAATTAGTTTTTTTCAAAGTGTTGCCATCACATTGATTAAAGCTCCAATTATAAATAAATTAAATCTTTTTGGAAATGAAATCTGCAAAAATATAATTTTCGGCACGTGTCTGTAGGAAATGAAACAAATAAGAAATATTATTTTCTCTAAAAAATAAATTCAAGAAAAATTATTTTATGATCTTTTACACTCTCTATATTATTAATCCAATAAATCAGTTTTATTTTAAGGCAAGTTTTGTTTAATATGAACAGGATATCCATTCAAATCAGGGTCACACAGCTAATTTGTAAACCTTTAGTAAGACACAGATCTGCTAAAATGGTCTAAACGGAAAATGATTATATTTTATGTAACTTGGTTCAATAAATGCTCTAATAAATAACGAATTTTTGATTTTACATAAAGCTTCTGCTGTGGAAATCACGATTAACAAAATGTTCTTGAAACACTAATATTTTAAATAAAAAGAGTTAATTTCCAATCAACTAAATCAATCACTTAAACTGGCTGATTTATGAAAATTTGAATATCACTATTCAATAAAAAAAGGAAGATTTTAGATTTTCCATCGATCGTTTCAAAAAAATGCGCCATCAGCGCGCAGGTTTCTCAAGATTAATTGGCCTAAGATTATGAAAATGTTGAGTTTTTCTAAATTTGTAACATTCAAAACTTCATAAATAAGTCTTAGTTGATTGTGGAAAATAGAAACATTCATTCATTTATTTAAAATTTGGTGTGTCCAGAATATTTCTCAGAATATGTTACCTTACTGCATTAAATTTAGACTTCATAATTTTTGGAATATATTTATAGGCCGGAACAAAATATTATTATTGATTTTATTTCAATCCTTTTGAAAGCAAAACTAAAAACTGAATTTTATGCTGAATCTGAGAAATTTTTGTCGAATTATTGTTTGAGATATTACAAAAATTATGAAAAATATTTTGTAGTTCACATAAGACTTAAATACCGAGCGATTCTGTTTGCAATGCTCATATTCAATAATAATAATAATAAATAAATAACAATAAAGATGATAAATAAAATAAAACGCTTGGCTTTATTAAAAAATATCTTTATATTAATTGCAATTTTATCATTTCCACTTAAAATTAAATTTGAAGTTTTACCAGAAATGACAACAAATTAGCAAAATATATATAGTAAATTGAACGAAACGATCTAAACAACAGTATAAGTTTGGTATGACTATCAAAATTTGAAGATTAAAAATGTTTTGTTTGAGAATCTATTAAGAGACCAGTTACTTAAAATATGTAATTGAAAATTGTAGCGAGCGGTATTACTGGCGAACCGGCTGCTCGCCAAAGGCGGCTAGTTATAAATAAAGTTTTAACATATATCTCAAACAAAATAACCATCCAATTAGATTTCATTTGTAAGTTCCATTGTATTTAAGTTTATGCAAATAAAATTCGCATTTAGTGTTTGGGGTTTTCATGAAAAATACAATTTTTTCCCCTCTTTCTTCTCTGAAATTCTTTCAGAAATGACTGTTTTGAAATAACTTTGAACCTACGATTCCAGGTACAGACGCTGCCTGAACAAATAGCATCCCAAGACTTAAAAAAAAAATATTCTTCTGTAGATGACATTCGAATTTGAAAGGGAAGTCAAGATAAATTCAGATATTTCTTTACTTTCAGTAGCGGAATTCCCGAAAAAAAAAAAAAAAGTTCTCGAAAGGTTCATGCAGTAAAATAAATTTATATCCGATTACAGTGTTAAAACATAGTGCTTCTCTGTATAGAACATAATAATTTTTATTTAAAAAAAAAGCTTAAAGAATTAGTTTTAATTCTGTACAATGAAGAATTGATATCAGACAAAACAAGTTTCTTCAACTATTATTTGCAAAATCAAATAAACTATTCTAAGTCTATTGACAATTTTAAGAGACAATTTTAACTCTTTGATATATTTATTCATTTGCAAATTCTTTATAGCTAACAAGCTGCCATTATTATAATTATTCGAAAGTTTGTTTTCCCCTCATCTTCTTTTTATGCTCGCATTATTAGGTTTATTTTGTGTTCGTCACCGTAATTTCGAGAAGATAATAGAGTATGAAATTTGGATCTCTTATCACTGAGATAATGGGTAGAAAATTTGATATATATCTATATCTATATATATCTATCTGTCTATATTTGTATCTCTATCTATATATCTCTGTCTATATCTATCTATCTATCTATCTGTCTCTCTCTCTATATATACAGTGGCTCCCAAAATTGAGTATACACTATACTCTTTCTTCTTTAATTTTATTCTTTTTGATCTTAACATTCCTATCTATGGCTGATATTTATAAGAACGACAAAATATACATTAACGAAAGTATTAGGCTAAAAAACAAAACGGAGGAATCAATGATATTTTTATTACAGTAATTTTTATGTCAAAGTTATAAATTCTAAATTCGCAAAATTGAGTATACATCTAGCAAAATCTGTCAACAAAAAGAGAAAAAGATAAATTAATATTTTGTTGCTTATCCTTTTGCATTTTGAACAGCTTGTAAACGGTGTGGCAGTGAGTTGACAAGAGTTTGAGTTGTTTCGACGGATATTTTCGACCATTCTTCTTGCAATGCTCTTTTTAAGTGTTCCTTGTCCCTAATATCGTGTTTTTGAACTGATTTTCCTAATTGTGCCCACAAATTTTTGACCAAATTGAGATCTGGAGATTGAGGAGGGGTGTGCAATTGCATTTTATAATTATACAACAACCATAATTTAACTATTTTAGCTGTATGTTTCGGGTCATTATCTTCTTGAAACAGAAAACTTGACCCTAAACCCAAATTCTGGGCAATTTGTTTTAAATTTTTCTTCAGTATATCCAAATATTTAATTTTGTCCATGATTCCATCAATGAAAACTAATTTTCCCACTCCTTTTGCAGACATACAGCCCCATACACGAAGTGAACCACCTCTATGCTTGACAAAAGAATTGGTGTTTTTAGGAAGAAGTTCGGAATCGGGCTTTCTCCAAACATAACATCGACCATCACTACCAAAAACATTGAACTTACTTTCGTCACCGAATATTACTTGGTTCCAGAAGTCAGGAGGCTTTGAAATATGACTTTTAGCTAATGAAATTCCTTTCTCTCGATTTACTTTGGAAATGAATGGTTTTGTTCTGGCTGCGCGACCATTATAATTTGCTTTTCGGATTACTCTTCGAATTGTTTCTGCAGAAACACACTTTCCAATTGTTCTTGAAGTAATTGTAGCAATTTTTGTAGTACTCACCTTAGGATTGTTTGCTACCTCTCGAATAACTCTTCTCTTGGTCTTGGCACTGAGGATTTCTTTTCTTCCTCTTCAGGCTTATTAGCAATTTGTCCATACATTTTATACTTCTGGATAATTTTTTCTGGATAATAAACTAGATGTCAATCTAGTTTACCTTTTATATCTAGAAAGTCAAATGTTTTTCTACTAGTGTGGTGTGGAAGTTTGGAGAAGAAGTGCCAGTTCATGCATCATGCGCACCATCTGATCTATGCTAAAAATAATGACACCGTCCCCAAACTGCCCTTGTATTTCCTTTTAAACGGGAATTAAACTGGACCATATCTGATAAAGGATTGAGCTCAGATTTCGTCCTTTTCATCTGACCGTGGTTCAAAATTACGAGGTCCGTCCCAAGATAGCCCTAGAGTTGCTTTAAAACGGGGCGTTAATATAAATAAACCAAACAAAGCCTGATAAATGATTGATCGTTATTCGATCTATCTATTTGTGATTGTGTGAACGTATCACAATAACGAACTAAATGGATGAAATTTGGTGTATAGATTTTTTCAGTAATTAATAGATAATTAATAGATCCATATTCAATTCTGAAATCAGTTGGTGAATGAGAAGAACAAAATACATATTCTCTTCTCTTCATTACATGACGAAACTAGCATGACGCGCAATCAGTGGAGTAGCGAGGGGTAGAAATAGTGTCCAGAGCATAATAAGATTTTTTTTTTTTGTCTCTGGATATGGTAAATGGCTGTCTGCTTATTCATATTTTGCTTATAATTCATTTTTGCTTTCATATACACGTAGTATAGAGAAAGTGTAGTGATCGTTAAAAAATTCGAACTCGAGATTTTGACGAATCTCCACATTTTAGACCTCCCTGAATTCAAAAAACACATTTTTGGTAAATGTCCACCTGTCTGTCTGTGACAAAGATAACTAAAAACCAATCTGAGCTAGGCGGATGAAATTTGGTATACGACTTTTGCATCAGATTTGTAGATTTCTATCATAATTTTGAGTGAAATCCGTTCAGAGGAAGTCTGTCTGTCCGGCTGTTGGAATATAACTTAGCAGGATAACTACAAAGCAAAGAGAGCTAGATTGATGGAATTCGATACATAGAATTAACATTTATAGCGTAGATACCTTTCAAATTTTTATCCAGATCTAACAAGGGAATGATTGTCTGTCGGTCTGGACTTTTAAGAACATGTAAAAGCGATAACTCAAAGCCGTAATGACTTAAACATATCAAATTTGGTACATGATTTTATGACTACAAGTGTAGTTTTGTGACGAATTTGTGTTTCAATCGATCGGGAAAAAAGCTTCTAAAATATAAATTCGAATTTTTTGATACTATTAACCGCGTGTTAGTAATTAGTCACCAAAAATTCGGCAAGGATCTCATAATAGATTCAGTAAAAATACTAATTCCACGCCAAAGGTTAATATTTCGTAGTTAATGTCCTCTGAGATAATCCCTTTCTTTAGAGAGTATGCGGGAAAGTTTTCGGGAGACCACTCCAACCAGTTAAAAGTAGTATTAACTTACTAAACTTTTGTTTTTATGACATCTTCCAAAATAAGAACCCGGGGGTTCCACATTCCCTTGCCTTCTTCTCACGAAAAACTCGTGAGGAAAACAATCTCAACTGTTTATATTTTGCTTTTAACTTAATAATTTATGTCATGGAAACGTGCTGACTGCTTAAGCAAATATTATTTACCTCATATGACATTCACTGACACAAAAATAAACATCATGCAAGCATTCCGAATCAATAAATTTGGTATGCAAACAAATGTAAAGAAAACATTCCAATGATCCCATTCTCTAGAGAATTAATCTCATGTTTATTCCCTTTACCCCTCCTCCCCTGTTCTCCCCCCCCCCTCTAATCTAACGTGTTGAATTCTGCTCATGAAAAAGCTACTAATTCCATGTCCTCAGGCCAGGCTGCTCATCAGTGGGAGCGCTTGAAACGGCAGTCACGATCCACTCCTCGAGACGCGTGCTGGTCACGTAACCTTACCACTTTCTGTATGTTCAGGTAAAAATTCTTCGCATTCCTCCGGGGTTGTTTCTGTGCAGGTGGTTCGGGTAAGAGTCAAAGCCTTTGTTTGAAAAGTCCTCTCGGACGGATTATGAAGTGGGAAAGTGGTATTGCGTGCTATACGAGAGCATGAAAGGTGGAGTTGTTTGGAGTCTGTCGAGTGTGAATTGGCGCGAATGATGTCGTAAAAGTAAATGCGCAGTGGTGAACTTAAGGTGAAGGTAATATCGTGAAGAAAATACCTTGCGAACCGCAGAAATTTTGAATTATTCGCCGTCAAACTGTGAAGCCATTAGAGGATATTTGTGCGGATCGAGGTTTTTATGCCGAGGTTGATTTAAGGCGACGGTTAGACATAAAATATTAGGTTCAAACCAATCTTTCTCATTTTTTTTAAAATTATGTTATTTTTTTTTAATTTTAAACAAACACGGCACACAAACAAAAAAACAAATTTTTATTTTTATTTCTTTAGTTTATTTCGTTGCGCTTAACCCTTATACGCATGGTGCAAATATTTTGAAATTCTATGATAATAATAATAATGAATATATGTATATATTTGTGTTAGCGACCTATAGGCCGGATGCTTAATTTAGAGCTATCAAATTCGGCATATATATAATTTGGAGAGAGAAAATATAAATCTTCTGAAAATATTAAAGCAACTAAAAGATTTTTACCTCATTTTAAAATTTAAAAATTTAACTTTTTCAATTATACAAATTTTTTTGTCTAATAATTATTTTCCATTTTTAATCAAGTTTTTGAAAAAATATCTTAGCATTTTTGTAACATTATATTTCATTGTTAAAATGAATTACAAATCATTTTAATTCTAACTACTAATATTTCATTCCGAATTTTTTTTCTTCTTCTATTGTTGATATTCAAAATATAAAGATTCCGCTTATTTTTCCATGATGAGTAGGTTTTAGTATAAGGTATGCCTTTAATAAAGTTTTAGAAAATTTTTTGTATTTAAAATTTACGTTTAACTTATTCATCATTGCTCAGTATTCAAGCTTTTTAAAAGTCTGCAAATTTTTAAGCATTGATGTCTTCTTTGTAATAAAATTGGATATATAATGATATATAATTAGGGAAATACCTTACATAATAACAAGAATCGTGTAAGGCTTTTAAAACGGCAAGAGTTATATATTTTTCAAATTTGGAAATATGAAAACATTTTGTTGAAGAAATCTTTAAGACATAGCTGCAAAAAAATATTTAATTGAAATTTTTGGCAATTATAAATTAACATGGTAGCTAGCGGATACTAGTCTTTTATATAAGAAAACTTTTTATTTGTAATAACAAATTAAATGGATTTACAAATGAAAATTTTTAATCGCTTTTCACCTAAATAAAATTTTGATTTTCTTTTTCATGTTTTAAAGAATTTTTCTTTTCTTTTGTTAGATGATGGATGAAGACTACTAGATGGATGATACCCTTGAAGAAATAATGAATTGAAATATTTCAAAATTTTAAACATATTTCAATTTATAATATACGAAATTGAGTTATAAGACAATTCTAAATAGTTTAGTTTTTTAATTATTTAAAATCAAAGTAATGATCCTACAAAAAAAAGTTTCATAAAACAATAGTTATATCTGGAGGTACTTTTTGATATTTACTACAAATAGTTCAGCAAGATAATTGTTTTATGAGTTTGTCATTACCAATGAAAAAAAGACAAATAAATCATGGATTGCTAAACAAAAGTATTGACAAACGCTTTAAAACTAAAATGAGTGCTAAATTTTTGAAAAAGAATAATTCTGAAAAGGATGATATATTTTTGAAATTGTAAAGTTGAGTGAAGTTTTCCCCCATTCATTAAATATCTAATATATTTTAACACAGAACATCGAATATATTTTAAAAAGAAAGAATTTTTTAAAAATTGTGAAAGTTTAGATAATATCTTATGTATAAAAACTTCAGTTTTTTATAAAACTAATTACCTTATTTATGCTTATTTTCTTAATAAATCCAGCTCAAAGGTACAACACTCGCCCATCAGCCAGAGATATTGTTACGAAATTTCTTCCGGGGTTCGTTTGGATAGTGGAAGTGATATGGTGTGTGGAACGCTCAATCAGCAGTAGAAAATAAAACAACGACGTTTATTTACACGAAGATACACAGGACAGCACAAAAGCGACAACTACATACAGCACAGAAGACGATTATCTTCTCCCGAGACGTGTAGCATACAACAGCACACACAGCAGCATACAACCAGAATCTACTGCAGACAGTAGCGCACAGCTCAGTTCAGTACTAGCTTGACTCCGTCGCTTCCGACTACTCTGTCTTCGACTTCTCCGACTCTGACCCGGATTACTGACTTGACTTCTCTGGCAGCTGCAACCCCTTTTATAGGTCTCAGGAGGCGGGGCTAGAAGCCTCTCAACCAATCAGGAACGTTCGAGGCGTATCTCGGTTCCTACTGGACGGATCGGGAAAATTCTCGAAGTTTCGGGTATAATCTATTTTGGCACCAAAGTCGCCAAATTGGTCGCCAAGTCGCCAAGTTTGTCGCCAAGCGCTGGGACCTTTGACGCGCCACCTAGACTCCGTCCCATTCAGATGACTGTAAAACTTTCTTTCTGTTGATGGAACAAACTATGCTGGGAAGCCGAATTGCAGGTTTGTAACAATATAATACTTTATTGCACCATTGCGTGTATGTAAGATTTTTTTTATTTAAAAAAAATAATAATTTAAAGAGTTGGTCTTTAAATATGTAATAAATTCGGAAATAAGTAGAGCTAAGGTCAGTATTCATAGCAGAATAGATAATATATAAATGAAACCAGTAAAAAATTAACATTGAAAATCAGTCAGAGATACAACACACTCTCTCTCTCTCTCTCCTACTGCTAAATAGAAGTAAAAGAGGAAATCCAAAGAAAACTAATTTCCTCTTTAAATCTCAGTTTTAGTGTTGGCTAAAATAAACGATTCAAAGATTGGGATTAATTTCAATAACATCATAAAAATGAAAACACCATTACTGATTCATAGATAATTTATGTGCAAAATTTATTAAAATTAAAAAAAATTTTTTGGAGATCTTTTTATATATAGATTTTATAGTAAGCATAGCTTGAAACCCATGCACAATTTTTAAAGAAACGAAGCAACGGTATTATTATTCAGAAAAGTAGTAAGAATGTTAAAGTGGATTTTTTAAAATATAAATTTCAACTAAAAAAGCAGTTCAAAATGCTTTTTTCCCTTTTTGATATATTTTTATTTGAATGCTTAAATAAAATGTATCAAAATTTTCTCTATATTATTAAAAAAAATGTTACTCCAACAGTTCTCATTACAAAAAATGAATAAATGTTATCTGAAATTAATTGAAACACAATCCATTTTAGAAATACTAAGACTATTTATTTTCGCAAAGAAAATAAAAGCAGAGTTTGTATATCAGCAGACGATAATTGAGGAACATACATTTATATATATAAAAAAAAGAGCACATGTATTTATGCATAAGCATAAAGTAATGTTTCGGTGCGAAACTGTATTGAAATACTTTTAGTTATGAAACTTAATTTGATAAAGGGATTTTTTTATTATATTATTGAAATAAATTTCTTAGAATAATAAAGGGAAAATGTATATTAGCAGAATAGGCAAAGAGAAATCCCTCAAATGAATCCAAGTTTAATTTATAAATCCATAACGAATATTGCTAAACAGAAAAGACAAAAAACAACGAGCAGTGAAATATCCAATGATATGCGCAATTAAGCTTTTCTTACGTCTGTTATAAACCTAATATCAGATTAGACATTGATTATTTTGGATGCTAACATTATGAACAAAAAATCCATTTAAAAAAACTATTTCTAAATGTAAAACAAAATTTTAATATTTTAGGTTAAAATTAAAATTTCATCCGGGACTTCGGAACAAATGATTTTCATTTCATTTTTTCTTTCTCGTATAAAGAAAAGTGTAGTAATCGCCGAAAAATTCGAACTCGAAATTTTGACGAATCCCCACGTTTTAGACTTCTCTGAGTTTAAAAAAAAAAAAAAACTTTTTGGATAATGTCTGCTTGTCTGTCTGTCTGTCTGTTTGTGACAATGATTACTCATAAACGATTTGAGCTAGTTGGTTGAATTTTGGTGTGCGCTCATTGCACCAAGTTTCTATAAAATTTTGAGTAAAATCCGTTCTAGGGAAGTCCGTCTATTCTGCTGTTCGAAAATAAATTAACACAATAACTACAAAACAAAGAGGGCTAGATGTATAAGATTCGGCCCACATTTAACATCTATAATGTAGACACCTGTCAAAATTTGTGCTAAATCCATATTACGGGTTGACCGTGTTGGTCTGCCCTTTCAAAAACATTTAAATATGATAGTTCAAAACGCATATGATTTAAACATGTCAAATTTGGTATGGGATTTTGCGATTACAAATACAGCTTTGTGTCAAATTTTTACTTCAATCGGTCAAAAAAAAAAAGAACGTGTCTAAACACAAGTTCGACTTTTGGATGCTCTTAATTCATTGCAGAGATTAATCGCCAAATAACTCGTCAAGAATTATATGATAGATTCACTAAAAATATTAAATACACGACAAAAGCTAACATTTTCGTAAGTGTTATGTGCCAGTGCCATGCAAGGCGTTCTCTGGCATGCCAAATTTGTTAGAGAGCATGAAGAAGCTGTTATGAAGATTACTCCAGCTTTATTGTAGTATCATCTTGAAATTCGAATTGAAACCATTTGATTCCATTGTATCTTGAATGCTGATTCATGTAATATAATTGATATACTTGATGCGGAAATTAAACTATAACCATAACTCGCATATCAGCAAACATCTGACTGCACGTTCTCTTATACTGTGATTTATTTTTAAAATTTCTACTTTTAAATCTTTATATTATAAAAAAAGAAATAAGTTAGATAAAGAGTTCCTAAACTGTAGGCGGCAATATGTAGGAATAATATTTTGATTGATTATGTATCTTTCCACAATTTACAAAAATGTGATTGTGGTACATCAATCACACTTAAGTCACATTTTTGTAAAATTCAGTTTAATAATATATGTTTTTCTTTTTACTTTAGCTTTCTCATTTACAAAGAATAAAGAAGTGTAGTAACCGTCGAAAAATTCGAACTCGAGATTTTGATGAATCTCCACACTTTAGACCTTTTGAGTTAGAAAAACCCATTTTTGGAAAATGTCAGTCCGTCTGTCTGTCTGTGACAAAGACAACTCAAAACGTTTTGAGCTAGGCGGTTAAAATTTGGTAAACGATCTTTACACCAACTTGCAGATATCTGTCAAATTTTGAGTAAAATCTGTTCAAGGGAAATTCGCCCGTCAGATTGTTCGAATATTAACACGATAACTACAAAACGAAGAGAGTTGTATAAATAAGATTTGGTAAATAAATTTAAAATCTATATTGTAGATACCTGTCGAATTTTGAACCAAATCCATAAAAGAGTTGATTGTTTGTAGATATTTTTATGTTCAGAAACATGTAAAAGCTATAATTCAAAAAAGTAACGGCAATGAATTTAATGTCTATGTTGTAGACACTTACCAAAGTTCGAGCTAAATCCAACAAGGTGTTGATCAACTGTTTGTCTATATTTTTCAGAAACATGCAAATGTGATAACTCAAAAACGCAGTGACTCAAATATACCAAATTTTGTATTGGATTTTGTAACTACAAGTGCAGTTTTGTGTCAAATCTTTGTTTCGAAAAACGATTCTAATGACAAGTTAGATTTTTGGGTACTATTAATGGCATACCAGGGATTAATCGTCAAGGATAAGATGATAGATTCCGTAAAAATGCTAAATTCACTCCAAAATTGAATATTTCATAACTATTATACGCCAATGCCATGCAAGGTATTCTCTGTCATGAACAAGTTTATTAGAGAATATGCAAGAAAGTTTTAGGGGAACCACTTTAGCTGGCTTCAACAGAATTTTTTCTTCTTTTTGTTCCATAAATCTTTTCCGCAAAAAAAGTACATTGTTCTGGTATTCTGAAAAAATTAAATGCACCATGAATGAAGCAGGTTGGAATATTTAAAAATTTTGGCTTCATGATTAAAGTTTGGTATACGAGATTTGCACCAAAATTAAAGATGAATAGCCAATTTTGGGAAAAATTATCAAATTATTTGCCTTCTAGTGCATATAAGAACTCGATAATTCAAGAACACAAAAAGCAAGAAAAATTAATACATAAATGAAGTATGATAAGTGATTTTCACACACACATGCACACGCACACAGTCACACACACATGCACACACACACAACTACAGGGGTTGATTATATGTACTGACAGTATAAAGTCTACGCACAAGAGGCGTCATATTGCGCAAGAATACAAGAAAGTTGGAAAGTGCATTCTTACTAGTTTGAAAATAGAAAAATCCACATTTTTTATTTCTTATTAAATTAATTTGTAAAAGCTGTCTGATGGAGTATTACTATATTTTAAGTAGCTTTCACTAATTCAAGATCAAGTTAATATATGAAGCAATTACATGCAATGGAAATTTTCGTTTAAATACCTGTATTGTTCGCTGCGATTATGAAGCCGTAAAGATATATAGCTTACGATAAGATAGTTGGAAACATGGAGTTGTTTGGAGTCTTTCGAGTGTAAATTGATGTCGTAAAAGATAGATGCAGAGAATAAACGGTGATGAACTTCAAGAAGTATGATGCAAGCCAAGGCTGTTAAACCGAGAACGAATTTCTTTGCGCCTCAGCAAACAGTATGCAACATAAATTTTTGATAAAGATTTCATAGCGCAATTTTTATTTTTTTCATATACGAAGTATACAAAGTGAATATATTATAATTCGACAAAAAATTCGAATAATATTGATGACTCTGAGTACTGGCGAATAAGATAACTGAAAACATAAAGAGCTAGATGGATAAAACTTGGTACATAGTTTTAGCATTTAAAATATAGATTCATACATTATTTTGAAAAATATCCGGAAAGAGGATTGACCATTTACTTGTCTGTACTTTCGCATGCTCACAGAACATTTTATAGACTCAGAAAATATTAATCTGAGTACTTGTGGCATTCACTGATTTCCTCAAGATCCACAATTTTCAGCAGGAAAATTATACCTTTATTAGGCAGTTTGCAAGGAGGAAAATATATTTAAAATTTATAATTGTACATTATTAGTCGCCTTCAGTGGCCAGCCGTTCTCCTATAATCTATATATTTAAAATAACTGACAAACAACACCAAAAAAACATTCTACGGCTACAAATACTATATCGATTATGCCAATTTTTATTTCATATGAAATCCGTAGTCGTATCAGTGTCATCAATGGTCATAATGAATTTCATATCAAATCAAAGATACCCTTCTCTTAATTACAGCCCAATTTTCAATAGATATTTCAAAAGTATTAATTAACTATGCAGTCTATGCTTGAAAAGACCGTGACAGAATTGGCGGTTAAAGACACTAAATAAAATATTTAATGTACCAATTTTTATTTCTTATAAAAACTTGCGACTTAGACACGCCATGACGGCCACTGGCACTTTTCATCTCAATTTTCGAGAGATTATTAACTCTTAACATCAACAATTGGACCAATTTCGCCAATTTTCCTCTCAATTAATTTCGGTACTTTGTTAAGCTAACAATGCTCTACTGTTATTGTGCAGGCATAGTTTAAAATGGCACTTTCTTTTTTTCTTTTTTTGATCAGACGTATTTTATTAAAATTTGCCTAGATGACTATATTAATATTATAATAAGGATGTCGAAGGGCTAGATTTAATAAGATTAATTTCGTCATATCTGTCAACTTTAATGTACTACATCTTACTATAGCAAAATTAAAATTAAAATGCAGTCGCAATAATGCGCGAAAAGGTACAAAATAATGATAGAGCATTTTGTGCTATTAGCTATACTTGAAAGTAATGAAATTTTCATATTGGCGAAATTTTTTTTAATTATAAAGATTGAAATGTGTGCCAAAGTTTAATATCTCTCGAAATGCAGATGAATGGGAAGATAACCGATAATGGAATGTTAAGGGATCTAAAACATTCATTCGAAATAAAAATTTTCGAAATCGATACAATGGTTATGGCTGGAAACTTTATCGAAATTTTTCTTCAAACAGAATGTATAGAGAAGTAGCGTTTTTTCAATTTTTCACAAAAACCTTGAGAATGGTAGAATAGAAGCAACCTTGATGACACATCATGGGATTATAATCTTTCATATGAAATAAAATTTCTTGAAATTGGATCGGTGGCTTCAGCTAATGAAATCTATTGCAAAATTTCTCTATAGAGAATGCACGATGGAGCAGCATTTTATAGATTCCTTTCGAAAATAATGGGTAGTGGTAGGCAAATGACCTTCTTTGAAATATTTGGAGATTTCATATGAAATAAAATTTCTTGAAATCCGTTCGGTGATTTGATTTGGTAAAATCTACCGCAGATTTTGTTTCGAGAATGTACGGTAAAACAGTATTTTTCTTTTCTTTTGAGAGGTGAATGGTATAAAGCAAACTACTTTGATGACATATCTAGGGATCATAAGCTTTCATATGAAATAAAACTTTTTGTTTTGAAGTCTTTTATATGGTTTAAGCTTGGGAACTCTGTCGCAATATTTCCCCATAATGAATGTACACAAAGACAGTGTTTTTTTATTATGTGAGAACATGACGTTGTTTTGGTTAAAGGGTTTTGAAGCTCGAAATCGCGTAGGCAATGAATATTGGAGCTCGAAATCGTGTAGGCAATGAATAAAGCATAAATGTCAATATTTATCATCATCTTTTAATCGCATATATTTTTTTTACCTGCTTTTACCAATATTGCATTATTATTATGTATGCTTCTTTGAAAGCAGACGCATTTTTAAAAGGTTGACTTAGAACTATGACATCATAGCTGTCATTTCGTCTCAAAATCGGTCCAGCTCCAAAACTTTGTTTGCCAGCTAGAAAAATTGAAAATGAAAGTTTAAAAAAAATTATATATATATATATATATATATATAAATAGAAAGAGAGAGAGAGAGAGAGAGACCGATAGAAAAGTCTCGTCATTGTTTCAAACCGGTTTAAACTGGTTAACGATTTAAATTAATTAAGACCAATAATGACTTAAAAATAATAATGTTCTCGCATAATAACTTGAAATTTGCAATCGTAGATTTCATTTTAATTTTTTAAAATTGTTTTCGTTTTCTTCCAAAATTGGTAGGTATCGAGAAACGGACAGAAAAAAACTGATGATATATATATAGAGAGAGGTTATCAGATTTCATATGAAACAAAACTGACGAAATTAGTTTTGTGGTTGGTACTGTGCCCTTGGTTCATGGGATTTCCTTATTATTTCAGATACATATATGCAGAACTAGCTACTGCATTCACCAGTGACCGATTATTATTAATTATATGACAGTGGCGCTCTATTTTCCTCACCAGTATCAATGAATATGTTAAAAACTGATAATAAAATAATACCTTCAAAGTTATTAAATTCTTTTTAATGCTGTTTCGGAATCCTTCCATCTATGACAGGAAATAAATCTCTCGTCAGATCCAAAATTATTGACAGTCATCTTAGATCAGACTTGAAAGTAAACATTGCGGAATATTTTCCTCGTAGAGAGACGGATGATAGTAGAGAAAAGATACCAAGTTTTTCTAAAAAAATGTTATATTGTTCATATTTTTTTTATTTGTGCTTTAGAAAAAAAATAATAAAAATTCATGTAAGGATTGTTCTTTTCTTTCTTCTTTTTTTTTTTTTTTGCCGCTTACATAAACTTAGATTTTGTTATTTTGCCAGTGTTGCATTTGAAATGTGACAAGCTTGATCTAAGACGAAATTAATATTGTAGTGGATCAGAACGGTTACAATCTTTATTTTCTCCACACTTCTTGATGTATCTAATTTTTGAGTATTTCTCATACATACAATAATCCCTTCCTCGAAGAAGTTTTATTAATAATGTTACAGACTCAGGTCGGCTTAGAAGTCAAACGACTCCAATTAATAACAATTATACGATTTATTTTATGTTTCTTTCCATTTTTATAATCATAATTAGATTCTATATTCCAATAAACGAATAAAAAAAACGTTTAAATAATTTTGCATTAACTAATGACTAAACAAGTCATCGTGAGAATTAATTATTTAAATGGCAGACAGTGTTAATGAGATTAAAATCGAACAAGATATGATCTCATAACGAACTAGAATTGAATCAAGCTTATTGCGATATTTATTATTAATGCAGCAAAACGCCAGTGTGCTGTTTCGGTAATTTCAGTATTCGTGGAAATAATTCAATTTTTATTGCTTTAATATTGAATTCTTGATGTTCTTCAGTCTTTGCTACTCAAGAGACTTTGGGAATTGATATAAGAAGTTCAGGTAACAAAATAACATACAATTTTTATCGAAACAAAATAAATGATAATTTTTTTTTGCATTGTGTAACTAAGTAAAGTTTATGTAGATTTTTGTATGTTTTCTGCCATTAACATTATTACTCCTTTCGTATTTATAAATGCTCTGTCTCTAATTTCCAGAGGTGCGCCAACCTCAGATTGTGAACCTCTGATACTAAAGGTAAAATTGCAGTATAACTGAGGTTTAGGATGCACTGCCAAGATGAAATATTTGCAAATAAAACATAAAAAAAACATTTCAGGTTAGATAAAACTATTTTTTATAAATTTTTCATTTAAAGTCATCCACCCATCACCCCTTTATTTACTTTCTCACACAGGAATTATGCAAAAAGAAAAGTATTGTATCTCTTAAAGAATTATATCTCGGAATCTAGATTAATTTCCAAATTTTAATCAAAATTTTAAAAAAAGAAAGGGAACAACTAAACGAACGAAGTTTGACATGTGGATTAATGCAGAAATTCTAGAAACTCGTTAAATAGAAGTTTCTTTGTCAGTGTTCATACATATGAGCACTATAATTCAAAAATACAGTGAGACTGTAAGATAAAATTATGCATAAAATTTTACTAATGGAATTTATCAAAATCTGGATAAAATTGGTCAAATGTTTGACTGTCAATTTAAATTTGACTGTCTATTGTCTATTGTAAACAGGGAATCTAAACGCAGAATTATATATACAACTAGAAAATTGAACAAGCTAGATTTGTAAATCTGAGTAAATGATATTTCTGCATCAAAATTGTTATCTTTGTCTAATTTTGGTTTAAATATAACAACGGATAGACTTTTTCTTTGTTATTTTTTTCTCCCATCTATGAATAAGCCACGATAACTTAAAAACACAAAGCAAGAAAATAAATAAATAAAATAAAATTTGTTACGTTGGTTTAGAATCAAAGTTGTAGATGTATATTAAATTTTGAAACAATCTATCAAATGGAAGATGTTCTGTAATGGATAATATATTCTACTTAACAAAAAAAGGCGCCTTTTGGAAATATTGAAAAAGTAGTGGGAAGAAATTTCCGTTGGTTAATTTGTCGCTGATTTTCGATTGATGCCTGTCTTCAGACAAATCAAGAGTCATTAAGTCTACACACTACCTACAGTCACTTTCAAAATGTCAGGAACTCGAACAAAATTTTTTCGTATTAGTTATTAGATTAAATTACATTGCAAGTTGTTGTAAACAAGAAATCAAAGCTGTCCTTGAAGTCAAGGAAGTCAATTAAAAAGGAACGGTTTATTCAGTTAAAAGCCTCTTTGATAATTTAAGACCACCAAATTATTAATTGCAAGTACGGAACAACATGTATATGGAGTTTCCATTCTGATTGTAGATTCAAGCTAATTTCAAACCCTTTAGGGATAAGCTTATATTTCTGATTGGAAAAAATGCCTTTGCTGAAATAAATTAACTATATTTTGTTTAAATAAATGTAGGACGATGTGCTAAATATAAGGAAAGGTGTTAAATATAGAATAAAATTAAAACTGAAAGCTTTTTTAAAATTTAAAATTAACTTAATGTTGTAAACTTAACTTCAACTTAAACAGAACTTTCACTCAACTTAAAATTAACTTTTATTTAATATAAATTTAGCCTTTTCAACGTAAAATCGTACGATTCAAATTTTGTTAAACCCATTCATTAATTCAAATTTTAACTTGATCATACCTCATTTAAAAATTCCGTAATATTGTGTTTTATAAGCTAACTAACCGCCTTTGGCGACCAGCTGTTTCGCCAATCTTAATATTCGTTTAAATTTTAATAATTAAATATTTTACGCAATTCCAACTTTAATGGATTCTTCATCAAAATATTTTAAAACTTCAAATTTTGATAGTCATATAATTCACTCATAATATTATAAAGGCCTTCAGTCATAACGTAATATGTATCTCTCTAATTTTCTGTTACCTCTCGTAGAATTTATGCTTTAAATTAAAGTGGAAAGAATTAATCTGCAATTAATATAATAATATTTTTTACTGAAACAAAGCATTTTTTTATTATATGATTACTGATAACAGAGTCACTGAGAGTTGAAACTTTATGGGTACTAAAGAATATCTTTCTTAATTTATGTAATATCTCAAGAATTTGTCAACAAAACTTTCTCAGATTCATCATGAAGAGATCGATTAATTAACAACGTTTAATTTTAAATGCATCAAAAACTAAGAAAATAAACAGAATTGTTTAAAATAATGGGTCGAAAACAGGTTTAAAAAAACTACTTAAAAAACGATGTACTTAAAGCTATAAGCATATACAAAAAATATGTAACTAACACAAATACAATTTAATTACAAAAGCATACAACTAACCTAAAAATAATTTAAATCAAGTCCGCATCCGTTGATAATAGTTGTCAACAATCAGAACACAATGCGCATGCCTGAATTTTCAGCGCCAGTTATGGTAACGCAAATGCGTGAATTTTTCTACACCAGTTGGGGTAACGCTATGCAGATTAGAAATTTTTACTTTCCTTTATCTTGTTTTATTTTAATTCAAAAGTACTTCAGAATGAATCTGAAAGATGGATTAATTCACAATGTTTAATTTTAAATGCATAAAACATTAAGAAAATAAACAGAATCGTTTGAAATAATCTGCCAAAAAATGTTTACCCTAGCCTCATTACTGTTGGGAAAGAAAAAAAAAATTGAAGCCTTACTCATTTGGCGGTGGGGAAAATGGAAGATTTTTTTGGCGAGAAAGTTATTTTTTAATTAATAATTAAAATTCTAATTAAAAATTCAAAAAAAGGGATCCCAGGTGTACATTCCTGACCTCTAAGGTATACATGTACTAAATTTGATAACTGTAGGTCAAACGGTCTGGCCTGTAGAGCGCCAACACACACACACACATTGAGCTTTATTTATGAGTATAGATATTGATATAGATATAGATAAAGGTTCCTAACTTAGCCCATTTGGATCGACGAAGAGTGTTAGTTTAAAAAAATATATTAATGTGTCAAAAATATTTAACTAAATCTGATTAATAAGATAGGAAGACTGTGTGAGTGTTACTTAAAAAAAAGATATTTGTGTCATTTATCGGAGAAAGTTACTTTGAAAAAAAGTATTAGTGTGGCAAAAATATTCTACTAAATATAATTACTAAGATCGGTGAACTGTATAAAGGTTTAGACCTTACGCATTTAGTATATGCAATCGGAAGGCATAATTTTATACTAGAAGCAACGACGAATTGATGTTCGTTTACAAGCTATACAAGAGCAGAAGAGCGTATAGAGAGTAAAAAGCGAACGAAAAATTATCCCCATGATTATATATTATGAAATTCTGATAGGGATTTCTTTACACTTGTCGATTTAGATAAGGAAATTATAGGGATCTTTTAAAAGAATTTATTTAGATCGACAAATTTTTGTCCCTTCACTAGGAGCGTGCGAAAGCTTAGTTTCCTCATAGTGGAAATGTTATAAATATATATTTTTCTGCTTGATTGAGTCCAAAATGTGAGGGTTTTGTCATAAAGATAACACGCCAAAACCTGCATTTAAATCATTACGTTCTTTCAGTAGTTACATTTACAAATACAGATGAATAGACAAGCCGAAAAACCATTAATATGTTGGCGAATTAATACCAATATTATCTAAACATCAATAATTTTGAAGATAAATCCGTAATCCAAATTTGTTAAACTTATTGCATCTTCGACTTCATTAGTATTACATAAATTATTTTAGAAATATCATGTTTACATACACATGATGGACAGGCAGATTTCCATTTAAGGCATTTCATTCAAAATTTGATAAGGATCTTGCTGCAAAAACCACATATTAAATTTAACTTTTGTAACTCATTTCTTTTTTGTGCGATCGTGCTTAGAGACAGACAGACACAATTTCAATTTTTTTCTTTTTGAATTCGATGATCTCAATCCCTTATACAAGAAAGTAAAAGGGGGGGGGGGAGGAAAGCGTGGGAAAATAATAAAAAAATCCAGTAATTTCGAAATTCTCTTTTCAAGCATTACTTTCTAAAATAAATCAAAACAAAAAACCATCATGAGCATGATCATTACTTTTCCATCCCCGCATTGAGGAAAACCGCAGTATAAGTGGGGCCCAGTCATCAAAACCACGTTACGTTATGAACCTAATACACCAACAACTACTGATAATAAAATATAATGCATTAAAACCCCTATTTAACCACAGGGTGCGCTTCAGTGGTTGCACCATCCGTTTACTCACAACCTGGGGGTTTGCCATTATTCTCTGGAGGCAGTGTGTTTGGAGGGAAGGGGGTCGCTAATTTACCTGCAGGACACCACCCCAGACATGGTCGCTTCCTGTGCGTTTTCTTGCCGGCTCCTTTCCCCATAGTGCTTAGAGGTGGGTGAAACACCTAGGTTCTCGCTTGAGCGCTCATGGTTAAAAAAGAACAAAGCCCATCCGGAAAAGTGGACGTGGGTGGAAGAGGCTTCCGTTCGGTATTCTTCCAGTTTTCTGGAAGACGAGGCAAACGGAAGACCGTTTGTCTTGTTGTGATTTCACTTCCTCTTCGAATAAAAGGCATAAATCTTCTTGGTCTGGCGGAGATTTTGTTACGGTATGGAGTGAGTGACCAGTGGTTTAAGAGTGTACAAAAGGCCGCTTCGGTTTTGCGATCTGGAGTAGATTGTTAGAAAAGATGCGCCAATATGATTCTGGACCTTCTATCTGCATGGAACTGCTGGAAAATAGTTCTTATGTGCTTTGTAGAACTGAAGTAAAGCGCAATTCGGACTGCTTGTAATATTTTACTACTCTAAATGCTGACCATTTATTGTTGAAAGGTAAATTAATAGTGGCTGTTGTTGCTAATGAAGAACTAGTCTGTAGCAACAATTGAATACTTTATTAAAATGCACCTTCTCAAAGAAACGGGTAATATATTACTTTATATAGAGCTCTGTTACACTCCTAGTTAACAATGTTGACCACTTATTGTTAAAACGTAAATAAGCAGTGGCTGTTGTTGCTAATGAAGAACTAGTCTGTAGCAACAATTAGATTCTTTACTAAAATGCAACTTTTCAAAGAGACGTGCAACATATTATTTTATATAGAGCTATGTTATACTCCTAATTTATTTGTTTGGCATAGAACTGTGCCATATAAACAAGGAGATAAGGATGCCTGTTTGAATTCACATGGTTGATATAGTCGAAACTTATAATTTATTAAGTTGATAAAGCTTCAATAATAAACAAAGTATTAACAAAAAAGACTATTGCGAGTCTGTTCGATGTATTATTTTTTTGCTTTTTCTGTGTATATGTAATAGTAGCTCGTCGTCTGAGATTAAAAAATGCGCATGTTGGAATAACGTTTAAATAAGATAAAACAATATTACGGAAACTATAGAGTTAAGCAAACTGCCATGTTTATAAAATTCAGGAATTGGCATTTTTCTAGTTCCTTCCTTTCTTTTTCCTTGTTTTCCTAAACGGTTTCTGCCAAGAATTTTTTTAAAAAAATTATTTCACTTTAATACTGACGTAACTTCGAGGGCATTATGTGATGCTTCTTTTATTTCTCTTGTTATAAATTAACTATTCAAATTGAAATAATTATTTCAATAGGTAAAAATAAAAATAGTTAAAAATAAAATGTTTAAACTAATATTCCTGCGTTCACAGTGAATGAAACAGATATAGCACACATTAAATCGGTTCATTTAAAGCTGTTAAAATTCAGAAAATTAAACTAACAATTAATTAATTATTACTTCAGAACTTTGCGATAATACATGTTAAAAGGATTTTTTTTAATTCTTTAATGGTAATATTGCTGCTGTAATCTTATAATACAAACTAAGTTTTTTTTTTTTTTTTTTTTTTTTTTTGCTGTAAGGTCAACCCATTTTGAAAGTATAGCGCATTTCATGAACGTGTAACCAGTGGCAAGTTTAATTAATTTACGGCCCAAGACAGTATACATGATGAGGCCCCTTTCTTTTAACAAGATAGTCTAGATTTGAATTTCAACTCATTTTTAATGCGTTAATGATTCATTTTAGGTTAATATTTCTTATTTCATTGACTTCGCGAATTTATTTATTTGTTTTTATTTATCTTTTATGATTCCAGACTACACGGCATTCACTTTTGCTCACAACATGACAAAAGCAGATGCTCAGTTTTATAAATATTCTAACAAATAAATAAAATAATGAAACGTAAAGGAGCCTGGCATTTTTTTAAAAATCAGACAAGTTTCTATATGTTTCATAACGTTTCATTCATAGAACTTGTATTTTTTATAAACTTATTCATTCGGCAACTACCTCCTGTCAGCCTAATGGCCCTAGGCAACTACCTAGCTGTAAATCCACCGCTGAAAGATCAGTTCATTTATTCAAATATTTTTACAGTGACTCTCAGCAACTGACAGATACCAGAGGATAGCCAGATTAGAAAGGATTCATTTAAAAACCAGCGGCTAATTTTCGGGTAAAACCTAGAACGGCGGGTAAAGAGCATAATTTTCTCGTATACTCCATAATAAAGACTTTATCCCACTGTTCCTTCTTAAACTGTGGGCTTCTTATAAGGCAGTGAAGGGCTGTCAATAGTTCAGAAATATAGATCTTTGGTTACATAGATAAATAAATATAGATTTTTTATTTTTACAATTAATCGTAGGCAGTTAATATACAAGAACCAGAAGATCGAATTTATATTTTCGATGCCTTTTTCCTATCCGCCCTGGAATCAAATTACGACACCGAACTACAGCTATAGTCACAATATCACATACCGAATTTCATTGAATGAGTTAGTGTTTACATGCACATGGAAGTACTACACGACAAGCAGTTAACCCTTTGACAGATTTGATATTAAAATTTGATAAGAATCTACATTTTACATGATAAACCTGTATGCTGAATTTTATCTGTCAAGCTCTTTATGTTTTGAAATTACCAAGTTCTCTTATTCTCGAACAACCAGACAGACAGGGAATGGGTCTTTTTCTCAAAATGGATTTCGTTCAAATTTTGATAAAGAATCTACAAATTTGGTCTAAAATCCATATACCAAATTGCATTCTTCTAGGTGATAGCTCTTTTGATTTAACGTATTCACAGACAGAGAGAAAAAAAAATATATATATTTTTTTTAACTAAGGGAAATTTGAAACGTGAAAATTCGTCACCATTTCGATTTCTACTATACAAAATATGCTAGCTAACTGCACAAAATATATAAAATTGTACCACCTAAGTTAATATTACAAAATAAAATTCAAAATCTGAACAGTATACTATTCTCATCATGCAAGGTCACCAACATTCACATGGAATATCTTGTTTTCCTCTTGATGCTCACGCTTCCCTTTTCCGATTCCTTGCGGGCTACTATATATAAATTTATATATTTTTAAAATTTATGTTTTTCTTTTCCGACTCAGACTATCTATATCTATATCTATACTTATAATAAAGCTCAATGAGTGCGTGTGTGTGTGTGTGTTGGCGCTCTACAGGCCAGACCATTTGACCTACAGCTGCCAAATTTGGTACATGTATACCTTGGAGGTCCGGAATTTGCACCTCTTTTTTTTGAATTTTTAATTAGAATTTTAATTATTAATTTAAAACTAACTTCCCCGCCAAAAAAATCTTTTCATGTTCTTCTTTCCATCGCCAAATGAGTAAGGCTTCAGTTTTTTTCCCCACGCTAATGAGGCTAGGCTTAACATTTTTCGGCCGAATATTTCAAACGATTCTGTTTATTTTCTTAGTGTTTGATGAATTTAAAATTAAACATTGTGAATTAATCCATCTTTCAGATTCATTCTGAAGTACTTTTGAATTAAAATAAAACAAGATAAAGGAAAGTAAAAATTTCTAATCTGCATAGCGTTACCCCAACTGGTGTAGAAAAATTCACGCATTTGCGTTACCATAACTGGCGCTGAAAATTCAGGCATGCGCATTGTGTTCTGATTGTTGACAACTATTATCAACGGATGCGGACTTGATTTAAATTATTTTTAGGTTAGTTGTATGCTTTTGTAATTAAAATTGTATTTATGTTAGTTATATAATTTTTGTATATGCTTATAGTTTTAAGTAGATTGTTTTTAAGTAGTTTTTTTAACCTGTTTTCGACCGATTATTTTAAACAATTCTGTTTATTTTCTTAGTTTTTGATGCATTTAAAATTAAACGTTGTTAATTAATCGATCTGTTCATGATGAATCTGAGAAAATTTTGTTGACAAATTCTTGAGATATTACATAAATTAAGAAAGATATTCTTCAGTGCCCATAAAGTTTAAACGCTCAGTGACTCTGTTTTCAGTCATAATATTATTAAAAAAATGCTTTGTTTCAGTAAAAACTATTATTATATTAATTTCAGATTAATCCTTTCCACTTTAATTTAAAGTATAAATTCGACAGGAGCTGACAGAAAATTAGAGAGATATATATTACGTTATGACTGAAGGCCTTTATAATATTATGAGTGAATTATATGACTATCAAAATTTGAAGCTTTAAAATATTTTGATGAAGAAGATATTAAAGTAGGAATTGCATAAAATATTTAATTATTAAAAGTTTAACGAACATTTAGATTGGCGAACCGGCTGATCGCCAAAGGCGGCAAGTTAGTAATAAAAACCAGCGGGAGTGGCCTTCCAAAAATTTTCTTACATATTTTTCAATAAAATGTTATCCCACGAGGGCTCAGATTTTTATTTTCAGAGTTCCGAACAGAAGACTTCTGTGCTTCATAGAATAATTAATTATACTACGAAGGAAATTAGTTCTTAGGTAAGAATTGTATGGCATTGTCGAACAATAATTACGAACGATCTTTAGAGTGAAACTAGCGGATTTATTGAATTTCGAATCATCGAGATTCTTGTTTAATCTTTGACAATTAACCGCTGGCATTAGATTAATACACAAGCACAAGAGAATCAAATATATGATGTATGTTTTGGGTGCCTTTTTATTGAAACTGAAATTCGACCTAGAATTGCAATTATAGTGACAAAATGAAATGCATTTTTTTTCCTTTTGTTTACATACATACAAAAATACAGGCAAAAATTGACAGATTTTGTTTTAAACTTGACATGAATCTGCATTTTAGATGCTAAAACATATGTATCAAATTTCAGACATAAAATAATAAGACCAAACAGAATGTAATAACAGCTAATTAGTTAACAAAAATTTCTACTAGTGACCCTAAAGTGCTTATCCGTTTCCCCGATTTCAATTTGACTCATAAGTGGAG
Organism: Argiope aurantia; assembly: GCA_026543865.1. Lineage (NCBI taxonomy): Eukaryota > Metazoa > Arthropoda > Arachnida > Araneae > Araneidae > Argiope > Argiope aurantia. The sequence goes on from JAPMOR010125288.1 coordinate 451,445, forward strand.
TTAATTTATTCAATACAGTTTGAAAAAACAGGTTAAATTAGAGATAGCAAACTTAACAGTGGATCTGGTGTTCAACTTGCTCAATATGTGTAGATAGAAAGACTAGAAGAAATTTCTGTTTCTTCAGCAGCGAAATCAGATGCAATCTAGAAAGAAGTATTTCCATTACAGGGTTAGATGTTTCGAGCAAAACTACTCATTTTAATGTTGAAGAATCTATACTGGGTACAGATGAATATTTCATCAGTTAATTATCATTATTATATTCTAGAAATACTGAGAGCAATGACGGCTGATTAATACAGAAGCGAGAAATGCTACAAAAAATATTTCCCAAGAAATACAAATGAAATAGATTTTCAAAAATACAGCTTCATCATTAAATATTCTAACATTTTTAATAGGCGTTATCTTGATTGTATTTAAGAAAATAATCGGCGTGTATATTTAAATGAGTAACAGCTAATAAAAAAAGTAATTGGATTTCCATCAAGGCCAAATGAAAGCGAAATAGCAAATAAAAGAAAGAGAAGTAAAACAAGTCAAATCAACGAAAGTGTGCTTTCAGTAGGATGGGGGGGGGGGAGAACCTCAGTTGGCTTAGCGCCAAATCAGAGCTACTGAAATATCAGCATTGCCATTACTAAATTTAAAAGAAAAGAAACTTGGATTTTCTCCTTTTGATGCTCGCAATAAACTTTTTTTGAATGCTAATTATAACACATTTTCATCTTGTGCTTTTCCTGTTCGTGTATGTGTTGATTCACCTCTTGTCTTCTCAATTAGTTTTTATTTTCTTTCTTGTATCGATGATTATGGAATTCATAACTAGTAAAAATAACAAAGTAATATTTAAAAAGGGGTGGGGCTGGGGAACAAATGAAAAATAATTTCGGGAGGGACTGAAATTCAGCAGCGTTAGCAGGAAAGCCATCATTGGGTGAATAACATATATTTCTTCATATACATCGAATAGTACTGTCTGAAAGGTGAGCACATTTTCATTCAGTCTTTTCATCGCACGTTTATGTGAATATCGTGTCGTTTTTGTGGATATTATTTTATTTCAACTCAAACTTTCTTATTGATTGCTTATATGGCTAATTCAAGCGGGTAAAAAATGAAGAGTGGCACAAAAAATATTTTACATTGTTGAATCTCAAAATGTTATTAAAAAATCAATAACAAAATAAGAAGCGGATAGCATAAAAAAACATTTTTTGTAAATTATTTATTTGTAAAAAAAGTGAAAAGTAATACAATCTTTTCCTGACAATATTGCGAAATACCCGCAATTTTTAAACCTTCTAAGTCCTTGTATAGTCTGAGTTCACTTTGTTGTTATATGTGATCATCTCCTCCTTTCATCTTCCCTCTCACCCCTGTTTTAACTAAATAAACACATCCTGAAGCATGCGCAAAAGCCGCGGAGGGCTTTCGAATATGAGAACATATAATGTGTATAATCAGTATGTACATATAATGTGAAGATGATTTTTTTGTGAAGCAGAAGGCTGTTTCGAAGACAGTGAAGACAATTTGCATTTTTAAGTTCGCTTTAATCCATCCTGGGAAGGCATAATTTATTTACAAGAAGGCACGTCCGCTCACAGCAAAAGATTAAGCAAGAAGAGAGGGAAGTGCCAGAAATTAATTATCCCTCGTCTTATATAACATGAGATATCGATAGGGAAAATATTTTTTCACAGTGCTAATATTATTAAGATTCCGATAGGGATTTCTGACGCATGTTAATGACAAGTAAGGGAAACGCAGGGATCTTTTAAAAAAGAATTTGTTTAGATCAGCAATTTTTATCCTTTCACTCGGAACGTGGGAACCGCTGACTAAAGCATTTTACAAAGCTTCTCTTGAATTAATTAAATAGAAAAAGTGGAATGGGATCAGGAAATTGGAGAATATTTTAGAATGACTTTGATCTGGGCTAAATTACGATGAAACTTTGAGAACTAATTTGGAATTGGAATTAGAGTTTAAAATATCAATACATACATGTAAATGGCATAATAATAGTAGCAACCATCATTATTAAGAAAGCTATTTAACGCACAATTTCATCATTTTCTTATTGATGTGGAATAGCACTGTAGCAAATGTTATTCTATTTCTACTTTTTTAATATCTTGTCATTCCTCTGAATGGGACTATTATTATTCGTTTTTTAGTACTGCACTCATACAGCTGAGAATCATTTCGCACACGACAGACAGCGGAAGAGCACACGGACCCAAAACAATGGAATACCTCTGACAAAATTGCCCAGAACTTTATTAGAAAGTACCATTACTTGCAACTAACTCAGCTGGAAACAAGACTCCAATTGCTGCTACTACTGTATTGTGATGCAACCTTTGCATTCCCAAGACTCTCTTTCGTACGCCGTGAGTCAACTTCAGTCAATGGAACGAACAAAATAAATAAATAAATAATGTCTTGCCTTCACTTCAGTTTCCTCTAGTTAAATAGCATTTAATTCTTTTTTCTTTCTCCCCACCCCCACCCCTCCTAGTTTTTGTGGTCTGAAGCCATTCGAGAAAGAACAGCATTGCACAATGTGCGGGAAACCGGTATTTATGGGGTAAAGAAGAAATGCAGGGAATTTTTTTTTTCTCTCATGGCTTTAATTTTTCGTTTCTTTTCTTTTGTTTATTATTATTTTTTAAAAATTTTCTTCGTGCTGGTTCTTTTAAGTGGTGTGTGATTTGATTCGCTTTGACGAGGGATGAAGAAATTGGGTGTAGTGTATCATTATCTCACATACCAGGACTATCGAGCGTTTTGTGTTTTCGAATTGGCCCAGAGTTCGATTTCAAAATAATTTTTAAGATGCTTGTATGACAGGTTATTTCCTGTCCTTTTTTTTTTTTTTTTTGTTAGACTTGACTTACTACGAACGATTTATATTGAGTTATTCGTTTCCATTTGCTAACTATATTTTATAAGAAAACGTTGGTTAGAAGACTTGACTCTTGAACTACGAACAATTATATTGGATTATTATTTTCCATTTGCTAACTTCATTTTAGAAGAAAATTGATTTTATCAAAGTCTTTTTAAAAATCTTTCTCGTGTAACCAAACTCAGTGGCATGACAGCCCACGTGGGCCGAGGTCTACAGTGCCTATATCTGTTTTCAATACCGAGGGCAAGCCATATGTCTCGGTTAGGTGGTAAGCCTAACACGGAACCCCCAGGGTTTAGTTCCCATAAATGCTTGGTCCTCAGGTTATCGATCCACTGAAGGGATGAAAGGCGAAGTCGATCTTGCCCAACTCGAGGATGGAACCTCGAACCTCTCTCTGCATTGGGAGCGCTACCACTATGCCATCGGGCTTCTCGTGTGAAAGGTATAAGAAAAGGCAACACACACACACACACACACACACACACACACACACACACACACACA
>JAPMOR010125288.1:463605-487685 GCA_026543865.1 Argiope aurantia
TATATATATATATATATATATATATATATAATGATAATCTAATTTAAATCCAAATTAATTTCCAAGTTTTTATCTTAATTTAGCCCTTATCATATTAAATATATTCTAAAATGTTCTATTTCCTGATCCAGTTCCTCCCTTTAATTATTTAATTAATTCTACACTCGCTCTATAAAACTGCAGATTTCAGCAGTTTCACACGCTCCAAGTGATGGAACCCTAATTCTTCCAACATTCTTTTGAAGATACCTAATATTCTTTTGCCTAAATCAACTTCGAAGAAATCCCTACCAAAATTTCATAGTAAAATCTCTGAAGGGAAAAATTTCTGTCTCTTTTACTCCTGTATCGCGATGTAGACTGATGTATCTCTTGCGCTTTTTATCTGCATAAATTATGCCACCAGGGGGAATAAATAGAAGTTCAAAATACAAAAAAAAAATTCTTTTCAGCCACGCAATTGATTAAATATGTTACATATATGTATATTGTTTTATTATTTTTTTATTCTTTTCTTAACATTTTTTAATTTTATTGAATAAATATTCCAATTTTCTGATTCTGCTTTTAGATCTTGCAACATTCTTGATTTCTTTCTGCAGAAAAATTATTTGCTCAGCGGTTGTCTTTGATTAATACTGATTAATACTTTTTCGTCTTTTCAGGAAGTCTTATATTTACCATGGAGGAATAAGTTGAACAGTTTATTTGTTCGTATTATAATCAAAATTTTAAGTTAACCAAAATTCCATTTGTTAAAAAAGCCCTGAAAAATTTAAGAATTCTAACACATTAGAAGGAGATTAAAAAATCTTTCCAAATTCTATATTTACAGATAAGAAAGAAACGTTTTAGTAAAATAGTGTAAATAGCGAAGGTTATACTTAAAATGTTCTTCATTTATGCATCAATATTTTTTTTCTCTCCAAATGCAGCAAAAACCTGAAAAAAAAATCGAAGTTAATATTTCCACAAATGAAGAACTGTAAAATAAATGAAATCTAGAAAAATTTACTAATTTCTAAAGTAATAGAAATGGGCGTAAACTTCTAATTGCAAAAATGCTTTAAATAAAATATTTTTTATCTTGATTGAAGCAATAAATAAACTTCTGGGAAAATTACGATGTTTAACTTTTTGTACAATTTCCAGTTTTATTAATCATATAAGTAAAACAATTTTGAAATATTAAATTATTATTTTAGACTTCATTATTTATTTTAAAGATTAAAGATCTATTGATCAGTAACAATGAATTGCGATTTCATGCTGTCCTCCAGATCTATTTAGTAAAAAAATTTGGTAATTTAAATAATAAATGGCCTCTCATTCTGCAACAAATTCTATAGCTGACAGAGTTATGAAACTTTGAATATCACCATTTCAATGAACAGTCGAGTAAGATTCGTAAGAGAATCGTGTCTCTTTGAGATAATTGTTGATGGATTTAAAATAACATTCTCTGAGTAAAACGTTAATGTGTCAGAAAGATTTTACTAAAAATGACTATTAAGAACAGGAGACTACATAAAAAATTTAAACTAATTTTTTCAATGGCACATTTATTGATTCAAAGGACAATAAAAAAATCTTTACATCATTTATAGCTTTGCATATTAAATTTATACATAAATACCATGATAATCGGATTTCCAGATTTTCACCGTTCCCATTTTCTTCTATTTCATTATTAATGGAGATTTTAAAATTTCACTTGTCCCTTCATTAAAACCAGATCATTATCTGAATCATTAGTATAAATATTTTTAAAACAATTGCTATCACTTTCTGTGTCAAAATCGGTGTTCAAAAAATCAAAATCGCCATCATTACTTCCAATTTTAGGGTATACTTAATTAGGTAACTTTTTTTTAGCCTTTTTAGAGCTATTTTTAAAATATTTTAATTAAAGAAAATGCCCAGTTTTACTTCTATTTTGTTTAGAGAGTAGATTCAATTCGTTAAAAAGTATAAACTTGTATAAAAGAAACAATGCTTCTATGAACGAAAAAAAAAATACTTGATTGTAAAACACTTTGTTGTTAAATGAATAGAACATGTAATAAAATAATGTAACTTAGACCGCTCATTTGGAAACAGCCTTTCAGTTTTATTTTTTGTTTCGAAGAAATTGGAAGATAAACAATAATGCATTCCAAAGACTTCTTCGAGTTCATTAAGGAAGCGGAGCTCGACGTTTGTTTTCAATTTGCAGTTGAACGACTTCTGTTTGCATGAACCGAACTTGTTAACATCCTTTGTTTAAAAAAAACACAGAGGAAATAATCAGGTTTCAAGTTAATTAAAAGCAGTATGAGTGGTCTCCCCAAAACTTTCTCGCGTACTCTCTGATATCAATCACCCCCCTAAAAAAATTGCGGACATTGAATAAAGCAGAGGACACCTTACATGGCCTTATCGTACACCATATTAACTTTGGCGTGACTTTAGCATTTTTATTGAATCTGTAGTGTAATGCTGGGTAGGTTGTTTTTAAAGATTATGAGGTTAATAGTATTCCGAATATCGGATTTGTGTTTTAGATTTTTATACAAATTTGATATATTTAAAGCACTGCGTTTTCAAATTATTGTGTTTACATGTTTTTGAAAGTACAGACCGATATACTGGCAGCTCTTTGTTGGATTTGGTTCACAATTGGATAGGTGTTCTACAATACAAATTTTAAATCTGTGTACCGAATTTTATCCACTTATCTCCCTTTGTTTTGCTGTAATCGTGTTTACTTATATTCGAACAGCTGGACAGACGGACAGACTTCCTCTCGATGCATTTTGTTCAAAAATTAAAACAAATATACAAATCTTAAGATAATATATACCAAATTTCATCCGTCGAGCTCAAAGTGTTTTTGAACCATCTTTGTCACAAACAGATAGATAGATAGACAAACGTGCAGGAAAACAGACATAATTCCAAAAACAGGATTTTCAAGCTCAGAAAGGTCTAAAAAATGGAGATTCGTCAAAGCTCGAGTTCTGATTTTTCAGTAATTGCAATACTTTATACTTCATATTCTAGAAAGTAAAAACGTGAAAGCATTTTGAAGTTTTTCCTTTTTATCAATTGCCTCAAAACTTTATACAGATCTAAAATGTTAGCGTCATGACCACATACCAAGTTTCACTTACTGTAGCTTGTTAAGTTTTCGAGCTATCGCATTCACTTATAAACAAAGAATCAGCCCTCTAAGATATCAATTTTTAAACACTGCGATCCACGTTTCAGAAATAGAGGCTTATTTCATCCTCTTTTTTTTTTCAGAGACGAATTGCACACATTCTTCCAAAAGCGGTTTTATGGACCTAAAGAAACTTATATGAAAGAAAAAGACATTATTAAATGTTTACACAAATAATTATGAACAAATCCAGGCATATGTAAGCTGAATTCCAATTCATAGTAAAAAAGAGTTTCCGAATAGGCGAGGAGAATCTGCGATTTCAAATAAATTAGAGCCATAGATATTTTGTGCGTAAAAAGCGGTTCTTATGCTCCGCATGATGATATAATACTTGTTCCGCTTCTACATTTTTTTATTTAACGCGAGTCGCTTATTTGCGTATTGCATTTTTTGGCGTATTGTTGTAATGTGGCTTTCAAGCCTGCATCGCATTTTCGTAAATTGTAAAAAAAATACATATGTTTACAAGATCTTTCCACGATACACTAATATTGATTAGCAACTAGCAGTCTTCGTGGTACGATACCCGTGCTTTGGAGGATTTGGTCTAAAGTTTGCCGAATATCTAAAAGTCTGGCGATACAATCGAGTGCCAGATTTCATTCTTCCAACTAGTTCCTTTTTTGAGCTATCGTGTTCAAATGTACACGAGTCGATTGGCAGACAAATCTCGTAAATGTATTTCTACACTTTCTACAGTTTTAATGTATGTACTACAAATCTAGTTTTAATGTTAAACATGTGAACCCACTTCCATTTGTAGAATTGAGTTTTTAAATTATCTTATCCACAATGTCCAACAGATTGACAGACATGATTAGGAAAATGTTTTGGGGTTCAGAGCGGTCTGAAACGTGGAGATAAACCAAAATATTGAAGTCGAATTTTTTGACTATTACTGTATTTTTTCTTCATATTTATGAAAAGTAAAAAGCTTAACGAAATCAATTTCCTTCTCTTTTTCATTGGACTTGTGTGCAACATCTATACCCACCTTTGGAATACGTTATCTATATTTAAATCCTTCATTCATAACGATTTTAATCAATAAAAATAGACGTAAATATAAATTACAATCTTTCCGCCCATCGTAAAACCTTGACGAATCGCGATAAAAATCGAACGGAAATTGTGCAATAATGTTTTACGTGAATGTCTCGATGTCCTTCCTTATACGCATAAAGGAAAACCTATTTCTAGATTGCTGCTTAGACTACATCCATTTGTTGCTACAATGAATTACAAGTCTAATAAAACGGTTTAATGAATGCTTATGCAATGGTAATGATCCCACTTATCGTTTTCTCTTTTTATAAATAGTTTTATAAACTGCGATTCCTCTGGCACAGATGCATAGATTGATTAGTAATGGCACTTGATCATTGTTGCCATTATCGGAGGGATGTGTATAGGGATTGGAATACCGGACCAAAATTTCAATACCGTTATTCGGTATTTTTTAAATCTTAATACCGGTATTAGAAATTTTGGAAAAAGAAAGAAAATACAGGGTTTTTTTTTATTTGCCAGTTTTGTTAGAGAGTGTAAATATCACAAAAAAATGATTTGTAACTTATAAATTATAACAGTATATAATCACAAAAAAGTAAAGAAACATCTTATTTATTTAAATCACAAAAAAAGTGTAAATATCGCTATTCAGTTTGTGGTACTATGACAAATTTTTGAAATGTGATCTAAAAAAACATAATGCATCAATTGTACTATCATTAAGCCTGAAAAGTAATTTCGTGTAAAAATTACCAGCTGTCGAAAACGCTCATTCGGCATCTACGCTACTGGGTGGTACAGTTAGCAATGAGCGATATACTTTTTACAAGAATTTACCTCTAAATCCCTCATCTTCAAATAAATCGATTTCTCGTCGAATGGTCTTGGATATAGCTGATTTCTGTATTGTATTTTGGTTCGTTGAAATTTTTTTATTTATCGCTAATTCTAATTTATGTTCAAGAGACAATTCCTTTTCACTATTGGCAGTAGTGACATCATAATCTTCGATAATTGAACCGAATTCTGAATGTGGATAGGTTTGTGGGAAAAAATTTTTAAGAAACTTTACTCTAACTTAATCAGATTTGAATTGGTTATTTTCTTTTCTTCTTTTCATTTTCATTTTTAAAATCTTTAGAATTATGTAAATACCATAAGGCATTTTCTATTTCGGTATGCCTTTCTTCTGTGCGATCTTTCAATGTAATATATAATTCTTCAGATACTAATGTGTGCTGTTCTTTCAGTGACTGCAACATGAAATTTACTGTAGCATTAGCTGTTAATAAAATAGAATCTCTCCCACATAATGCCTCAATAGTCAGTTTTACTGGAAGTAGAGCTGATATAGTTCTGGATATTAAGTCGAATTCACTATCTGAAAAATTAATTTACAGGTTTAAGCCGATTATTGCTTTTTGGATTGGATTTCTTAGTTTTAAAAATTGTTCCATCATTAGGAGTAAACTGTTCCAACGTGTTTTAGAATCTAATATTAACATATATTCTGTTTTATTTTCAGTTAGTATATATTTTAATAATATATCCTTTTTATAGGGGAACGTTTAAATATTTTAACAATTTTTCTAACTTTATAAATTATAGGAAGCAACTCTTGTTAGATTAATATTTCATCCTCATTAGCAATATCTTCTTCAACACTTACATTGTCATTATCTTCATTGTCAATACCACTCTCACTCTTACTCTCTTCAAAGTCGGAATCCGAAGTTTCCTTATCCACAGTATTTGGATTCTCCTGTTCTTTATATTTTTGGTATAATACATCTAATACTCCTAATTGAATTCCATGTGCACAGCACAACTGCTGATTTGCACCAATCAACTTTCCAACTTTTTTCATAATTGTTGCTCCATCAGTCGTTATGGATACAATATTTTCGTTCAGGGATAATCCATTTTTAGCTAATTTAGATTTAAGCCTTTAATTAGCTAATTAATTTCGCCCGTTAGGGAGACATAAAAACAAAAACGTATACTATTTCGCTATGTTCGCGATCCCTGAACATATAGTGGAGATGATTTTAAAAATTTCTAGTAAATACCGAAAACCGGTATTTAAACTTGCGAATACCGGTATTACAAAATTGTACAAATGGCTCAAAATACCGGTATTCGGTATCCCGGTATACAGGTACTGCAATCCCTAGATGTGTAGGAAGGGTTTTTTTTTTTTTTGTTGATGCTTTAAATAAAATGTATCTAAACTCACTTCACTATTGATATTAATAATATTGGGTTGTTCGGAAAGTAATTTCTTTTTTTTTTTCTTTTTTTTTTTTTTTTGTGGAAATGAAAGACAGTTTTCGTATAATAAACAAATACTTTATGAAATTATATATTGGCCGTTCTGGTCCAACACCTTTTGCCATCTTTCTGGTAGTAGCATAATTAGACGCTCATAAAAATTTTGGTCTTTGCTGCCAAAAACCTGAACGAGGTGGTTTTTGACCTCCTCTTTTGAGGTGAAGGTTTTACCGTCTAAAATATTTAGCTAACCAGTTCTGGCACTGGCGTACTGTCAACACACCTTCTCCATACACATCGGTCAATTTCTTTCTGGCTTGAACAGCATTTTTACCCTTTCTGTAGTAAAACAGTAAGATATGTCGAAAATGCTGCTTATCGCTCTCCATTTTTAAAAGGGCACCAACCAAAAACTACTGCGTAGAATTAATTGGAATTTTTCACACACAAGCCTTGCTATATGAGCTCTCAAAGCATATAAAATTTATGCGGCTTAAATGTGAAGTTGGGTGCAAAAAATACAATTAAATCCTCTGTTGGGAAAAAACGAAATTACTTTCCAAACAACCCAATAGAATGAGAATTATAAATAACATAAATAATAGCATTCAAAGGAAATAACATTGAATTGATGTTATTCAATAAAATTAGTTGATTTCAATCTAGGTACAATAGAAGTCAGGAAGGAAAATTCTGAAAAATCCTTTTTTAAAGATGAAATCTAGTTAGTTTAAAAAAAAAATCTTAACATCAATTATTTACTTAGAAATAAGAAATGTACAAACTGGTTACTTGATTCAAAACTGGGCAATCAAGGACAAGATGTTAAAAACCTAATTGATCAATTTATTGTTTCTTCCTCTTCTACTTTTAAAATGTATATTTTGAAATTCTTTTTTATAAAATAAAATTACCGTATTATTATTACTTTTTATAAAAATATCAGTAAAAGCAGTTTTTTTTTAAAGAAAAAAAAGACTGTTTTTAATATGCTAAAGGAATAGTTTTTTTTTTCATTTTAATAATTTTCTTTAACTTTTAATTTATGATTCATTATTAAAAATATCATGAAATAAACTATTTCTTTTAATTCGAAGCCAGATGATGCTAATGGTACGGAGTCAAATTCTAATTAATTTAATAAATTAATAAATTATCAATTAATCTCTTATAAATCGATTAATCTCATTATAAAAATTTGAGATGAATAAAATTTCATAACTGATAGATACGGGCGTTGTCATCCATAAACACGAATTCTCTTCGAATGGCGTCCCGAAACAAACGTACATATTGTTCCAGAATGACGTTTCGATAGATTTGGCCTGTCATGGTTCCAATTTGAACATGCAGGTCAGTTCTGGTGCTCAGAATAATTCTTCCCCCAAACGAGCAATCCTGCACCACCGTAACGGTGTCGTTCCATGATGTTCTATTAGTGGTTACGGGTACCTGGTGCTCTCCATATAAAAGTCCGGTGAGAATCAGACTGCAAGCTACACCTGGACTTGTCGGAAAACATCACACAAGCCCATTGTTGCGGTGTCCACAATGCAGGCTCTCTATTCCAGGCTAACCACAGGCGACAGTGAGTTGCAGTAAATGGAACACATTTGACAGGCCTACGAGCATATAGACCAATCTGCCCTAAGCGTCTGTACACGGTTTGCCTTGAAACTGTCAAACCTGTGGCTGAAGAGAACTGACGAGACAGGTCTGATGCTGCGCTCAGTTTGTTTCTTTACCAGTCCTCATTCGCGTTGTAACTCGATGGCGACCTGTGCTGTAACGTCTACTCACATTACCATCATCTTGGAATCGTTGCCAAAGCCTGTAGATGACACTCTGGGCGATTCCAAGTTCCTCGGATACTTCCAGATGGGTACTCCCACATTCCAGACGGCCGATAATTCTACCACGTAAAAAAAACATACGAATGCGTCCTTTGTGTCATAACTATGTGGCTATTGCACTGAAAGACATATAAAGCACTTGTGAACAATTCTTTGCCTGTATTCTTTATACGTCACTCTCTTACACTCTCGTCATTGTGACGTACTATCGGTGTCATCTGGTGGCTTCCTGCAATTTGCATATGATTTTTGAAGATGTGTGTAGTCATTTTACGGATGATATATGTATTTTAGAGTTCTATTTCCACGTGACTCTTAATTAACCTTAATTTATGGACATGAGTGTATCTCGAGAAGTAAATGAAGAAGTTTTAAAATTCCATATGTGCGAATCCGAAACAAACCAAGTTACATATATGTTCATAAAAATAACCAGCGAGCGTAGTCTCCCCAAAACTTTCTTGTATACTCACTAATAATAAAGGTGTTATCTCAGAGAACGCATTGCATAGCATTGGCGTACAATAGTTATGGAATGATTATTTTTGTCTTGGATTTAGCATTTTTACAGAATCTATCATATGTTCTCTGGCTAATTATTTTACGAAGAATCTCTGCCATATGGTTAGTAGTATCCGAAAATCGAATTTGTGTTTTAGACCCTTTTTTCCCAACCGATTGAAAAAGAAAATGACGCAAAACTGTACTCGTAATCACAAAATCACAGACCAAATATGATATATTTAAGTCATTGTGCCTTTGAGTTATCACTTTTACATGCTTCTAAAAATACAGCCCGACAGGTAGGCAATCCCTTGTTGCTATTTGGCACAAAATTTGATAGGTTTCTGAATTATAGATGTTAATTCTGTGTATCTAATTTTATGTTCTAGCTCTCTTCCTTTTGTAGTTATCTTGCTAAATTATATTCGAACAGACAGACTTCCTCTGAGCGGATTTTGCCGAAGATTTGACAGAAATCTACAAATTTGGTATAAAGACCGTATATCAACTTTCATACGTCTAGATCAAAGCGTTTTTGTGTTATCTTTATCACAGACAGACGGACATTTTTCAAAAATGTTTTCTTCGAACTCAGGGAGGTCTAAAACGTAAAAATTCGTTAAATCTCGAATTCGAATTTTTTGACGGATTACTGTATTTTCTCTGCACCTCGCATACTATTAATAAAAATAATTAATTTGTCAAAAAATTTTTTTTTTGTTTTGCCGAATTAATTACACTTTTCAAGGAGAAAAATTTTTCCCGACTCCATTCTCTTGCCGCAAATTTTATTACAACTTCGAAATAGGCAAATAAAAACGAAGATTAAGTAAAATCGATTTAAAATAATTAATCATCTAACTGTAATGAAATGCATTTAATTTTCTCATTGATTTTTGCTTATAAACACTTCAGAATCTGAAAGAAAATCAGGAGAAAACTGTCGCCGCCCTGTTTAGGGTCTTAAATCGCAGATGAAGAAATTTTTCAATAAATTATCATATATAAAGTTTATAAATTTCATAACTTCACTTTGAAATGTCTTGTAAATAAAGAGCTCTCAACGTATCACTTGCCATGGAACATCATGAAGTATCTGAAGACTTTTCCGACTGCTAGTATTTAAAATCGAAGTGACTAAATGCCCTAAATTCTATGAATCATTCCCAATTTTTGATTCTCGGCCTCGCCTTTATAAAAAAAAGACCACCAGATTTTGAATGAAATATTTTGGATTTCAACACACTTATTAATTTGACCTTTTTAAGTTGGTAAAAATGGATTTTTTTTTGTCATTCGTTTATTAATGTGTTAAGTTTTGATATTTCTTGCTTTTGTGTCTTTTTGATGCTAAATTATTTTGATATTATTCGAACTTGATTATCAATAGATAATTTAAAATTAAATTTTGATTGGGTTATTGTGGCGGTAACTGGCACTAAATTTAAGAAACAATTGATCTCATAATAAAAAAAAGTGTAAAAAAGTCTTTATTAAAAATTTAATCTATGATAATTCATTAAAAAATGTTAAAATTACAAAAAAAACATTTATTGTTTAGCATAGTAATAGAGATGTGTTTTTAGAATTGTTTTTAATTTAATGTTTTTACTGTCAGAATCCAATGGAAAAATGGAATTATTATTATCGCAAATATTTTTAAGGTCTTTTAAAATTCGTAATATTCAAAAAAGGAGGAGAAAGTTTTCATATATGAAATGTTGAGGGTTTCAAATCCTTTTTTAAGAAATTTTGTAAACCATTTGGGAAAAAAGCGACTTGCCTCTATTAACAAAAGGAAGTAGCCACGAATGATCTAAATAGGGCTCTTTTTAACACACTGTTTGAGTACATGTTTTAGATTAATTGTCGGAAATCTTAATAAAGCAATGATTGATATGAACCTACAGTTCTTTTCAAACTAGTACATAAACTATAGAGAAAGTTTTGTAATCGCCATAATAATAACCAGAAAGAGTGGTCTCCTATAAACTTTCTCTCTCGCATACTCTAATAAACCTGCCATGAAAGAGAAAGCCTTTTATGTCATTGGAATACAATAGTTACGAAATATTAATTTTTTGGCGTGAATTTAGCATTTTTACTGAATCTATCAAGTCATCCTTGGCGAATAACTTGGCGATTAATTCCTGGCGTACGTTAATAGTATCGAAAAATCAAATTCGTGTTTTAAACACGTTTTTCACAACCAATTGAAACTAAAATTTGACCCAAAACTGCACTTGTAGTCACGAAACCATTCCCATACCAAAATTGATATATTTAAACCATTGCGTTTTTAGCCCCTTCTTCGGTTTGGCTCAAAATTTGGTAGATGTTTAGGCTATAAATGTTAAATCTGTGTACCAAATTTTATATTTCTAGCTTTGTCCATTTTGTAGTTAATGTGCCAACTTATATTCGAAAAACCGGCCAGACAGACTTTCTCCTAGCGTATTTTATTCAAAATTCGATAAAAAAAAATCTGGGGTAAGGACCGTATAACAAATTTCAACCGTCGAGTTCAACGTGTTTTTGAGTTATCTATGTCACAGACAGACAGACGGACATTTTCCAAAAAATGTGCTTTTCTAAGACATTGAGATCTAAAATATGGAGATTCGTCAAAATCTCAAGTTCGAATTTTTTGTCCCACAAAATGATATTTAAACTTTTCTTATATTTCGACATTTGAGAACAAAATTTGCAGGAAAAAATCAGTTATCTTAAATGTTTTTTTTAAAAAATCGTTTGCTTTAATTGATATTTTAATTTTGATTAAAAACATTTCAGACGATAAGAGAATTTTGTTATATTAACACAGCAAATAAATAGATATAGTACTGTAAAAAGACAGAACTGTAAACGATAAAAGGATTATAATATATTTTAAAAAAATAATTTTTATGTTAAAAAAATTCTGCAAGAAATATTTTAATCCCGGCAGCGCCATTATATAATATAGTGTGAAATAAAAATTAATTGAATAGGTCTAGTGGTTGTGATTGGGGAGACTTGTTCTTTGGTTTTCCTAATTATTCAGGGTGGAATCAAGATTTTTAAGATGAATAGTTTTCCCTTTCTTATTTAGTACTTTAATCCACCAAAATTACTATTTTGAACCCATAGATATGTTTTCCGAACTCTCACAAATGATATTTTTTGGTGCAAAATATACTAAATTCGCAAAAAATAGATTGCGATTTCATTATTTTCCCAATAATCAGCATCCAAAAAATATTTTTAAAAATGCCATTGGTTTTATCGACACTTTTTTAATCTTAGAACTGTATTATTTTAATCGTGCATGTATAAGTTTTTTTTTAAAAATCTTTTTCCTCCATCAAAAGCCGAGCTTCCCTGATTGGACCTGATATTAATCTGAATAATTGAAATTCAAGTAATTAAAGTTATAGGGATTTCAAAGATTAAATTACTTGATCAAGAATATCAAATTATAGAAATTTTAAAAACGAGTAGAAAGGATTTGTTAAGAAATTTCTTAGTAATTTAGTAAGTATACTTAGTAATTTTCCAATTTAGTAAGAAATTCCTTGGACAATTTCAAATTTTGTATTTTCTTGTGGGGTTTTTTCACTTTCACGATTACGCAGCATAGAGAAAGTATAGTAATCGTCAAAAAAGTTAGAACTCAATATTTTCACGAATCTCCACGTTTTAGACCTACCTGGAAAATTTCTATCTGTTTCTGACAAAGGCAAAAATGCTTTTATCTAGACAGTTGAAATTTGGTGTATGGTCTTTACACTAAATGTGTAGATTTCTAACAGATTTAGAGTAAAATCTATTCAGAGTAAGTTCTTCTGTCCGTCTGTTCGAATATAAGCTAACACGATAACTACAAAACGAAGGGAATTGCACAAATAAGATTTGGAGAACAGATTTAACATCTATAGTGTAAGTTTGGGTATCAAGTATCACTACCCACTATGCAATCCGGCAAGAACTTAATATTTCTTTCTTAACTCGAGAGTGAGATACTTCATCTTCTTCTGTTAATGTTTTTATTTCTTGTTTTTATTGTATGAATAAATATACTCTTGTTCCTTGTTGAAAATGCCGTTGTGTCGTTTCTTGAAACTCTGAACATTTTAAGTTGAGGAATCATTCCATATCCCCACAAGTGGTGACCCGGATGTGATAAATTGTGATTCTAATTGCAAAAACCACAATTCAGAATTACTTTTCCAAAACAGAGGAGCTCTAAATGCAATGCGAGTCAACTCAGCAGATGCGTCCACTTTAGTTTCGGCATCCATTTCGAATACTAGAGAGCAGGAGTACAATCAAGTGCGAAAGTCAAAAATGATTCGGAAAAAAACATACCTCTCATTTGAAATTTATGTCTTTCATTTCCACTGACGAAGCTGAACAGTATTGATGTCAGGGAGGAAATTGTCGAGACATTCCAAGTCTTCAGTCGGACAATTTCCTCTCGTTTCAGCGCGATTCAGCCATATTCATCTCGACATCGTGGGGCCGTTACCACCATCTGATGGTCATACTTACTGCCTCACATGCGTCGACAGATTTTCAAGATGGCCGGAAGTTTTCCGATGCCCGATATGAAAGCCGAAACGTATGTTGAAACATTTCTTCAAGGCTGGATCGCAAGATTTGGTGTACCTGATATCATAACTACAGATCGTGGCTCACAGTTCGAATCTGAACTATTTCAGGCATTTACTCAATTTTTAGGATCACAGCGGATCCGAACAACAAGTTATTATCCAGCTTCAAACGGCATGGTGGAAAGATTTCATCGTCAGTTGAAAGATGCTGTGAGATGCTACTGCCTTTCCACACTACATTGGACGAGTATTATGCTAGGTTTTGCCAACGAGTATTATGCCAATGATTATGCTAGGTATCCGAGCTAGCCTCAAAGAAGACTTAAGTGTTTCCCATGCAGAACTTCTCTACGGTGAACCCTTGCGTCTTCCTGGTGAATTTTTTCATTCATGTAAAACTAGTCCTGCAATTCCAGAATTCATACGTCGATTAAAAACTGAGATCCAGAGTTTGCAAATTACACAAAACACAAGGTGTTTTTGCACAAAGATTTGGCTGTAACGACTCACGTTTTCGTCCGACGAGATTCAATTCGTCTATCCCTTGAATAACCCTATGATGGGCCATACAAGGTCTTGTCGAGAACGGACAAAATCTTCAAACTGGACATGCATGGACAAAAACGAACTGTCACTGTAGACAGACTCAAGCCTGCTTACATTTTGAATGAACATCTTAACCCGACTGACGTCCTTCCACATCCTCATTCTGAGTATAAAACCAGATATGGACGAGTAGTCAAATTTCGCATTACTCCACCGGTCGAATAACCGACCTTCGGTTTCGAGGGGGAGTACTGTGGGTATCAAGTATCACTACCCACTATGCAATCTGGCCGGCAAGAACTTAATATTTCTTTCTTAACTCGAGAGTGAGATACTTCAACTTCTTCTGTTAATCTTTTTATTTCTTGTTTTTATTGTATGAATAAATATACTCTTGTTCCTTGTTGAAAATGCCGTTGTGTCGTTTCTTGAAGCTCTGAACATTTTAAGTGGAGGAATCATTTTAAGCATCACATAAGCACCTATCAAATTTTCAGCCAAATCCAAAAATGAATTAATTTTCTATCGGTCTATACTTTCTGAAACATATAAAGGCGATAATTCAAAAACGCAGTGATTTAAATATATCAAATTTGGTATGTGATTTTGTGACTAAGTGCGGTTTCGTGTCAAATTTTTTGTTCCAATCGGCTAGGAGAAACACGTCTAGAACACAAATCCGATTTTCGGATACCATTAACTGCATGCCAGGGATTAATCGCCAAAAACCTCGCCAGGGATCACAAAATAGATTCAGTAAAATAAAGCTAAATTCATGCCAAAAGTTAGCAATTCGTAACTATTGTACGCCAGTGTTATGCAAAGCCTTCTCTGAGATAACACCTTTATAAGAATGCATGCTGGAAAGTTTGGGGGAGATAACTCATGCTGGTTTGTTTATCTTTTGATATTGCATAATGCAATGCAATCTCCATAGTTGTATTTATTAAAATTTCGCCGTTATCGATGCCTTGATGAGGTAGCAGGCTTTTTAAGTAAATTGAGCTTGCATGGGGAAAACGGGAAAAACTTTCTAAAAAGGGAAACGTCTTCGGCAGTTTAAAATTTTCTAACGCTTGTTAAGATTTTTTATTTTGTATAAGTTTAAATTCTTGTATATATATATATATATATATATATATATATATATATATATATATATATATATATATATATATATATAAACTAGTTTGAGAGGATGAGGAATTTAATTTTGATTTTATCCCATGACCGATTACAAATCTCAAGAATCTTAAATTAAGCTGTGCAATAATTCAGATATAAAAATAGACCCTTCACATTTCTGTTCTCACTGCAGCCGAGACAAAACATCCTCCAGCAACAAATACCTGAAATAATCTTTACCTTACTCTAAAAACACTTGTCAATCAAACACAATCAACTTACAGACATTCCGAACAACACGAGGTTGAAATCAAAACCCGAAATAACAAAAACAGATACACTGCAGTGATATACGTATGCTCTGGTCTTACAAAAGGCACGTAAGTAGTTACATAAAGCTTTGGGTACGTGTTTGACCCTTTGAAAGCTGAGAATCACGAACAACATTGGAATAAAAAAATTAATAATAAAAAAGACTCTCAATTCCAAGTTCCAAAATAGGTTTTTCCTTATTGTCCGTTTCACTGGCAACGAGAGTTTATTTATTGTTTTCTAAATTGGAATTATCGCAAATGCGCTCGTAAATCTGGTCATAATCTGGTTTATTTTGGCGTTCAGCAATCAATTGTTCGCTAATGTTCGTGTTCCACTTTCTGTTATCAGTTTTGAAACAGGATCCACATTGCTTTTGTTTGCTTGCTATTGATGGTAAAAAGAAAGAATAAATATTCATTTACTAATAGCTTTTAACTTTTAATTATTAATTCAATACTCTGAATGATCGAAGAGAAGTCTGTGACAGAAATATTCTTAATTTTATTGTATTTCATTGTTTAATTAATAGTTAAAGACAATGATACAGTTAAAGTTTCTATTCTTTAGTCCTTATTTGGTAAGTTCGATTGCCGATGGAAAATCTATATATATATTACAAATAAAGAAGTAATTATATTGAATTGCTTAATTGATAGTTAAACAGTGATCTATTTTTACTAATTACGAATGCATGGGAATTCAGTGTTTTTTATACCTAGTATGTCATGGATATTACAGATCTTGATATGGATATCTGAGATAATGATCAAAGACATTCGTTTGTCTGTTGGAAAATAACTTTTGAGATAACATTTTTATTTAAGTATTTCAACCAAAAGTGTTTATCTAATAGGCAACATTCCAAGTAATGGGTTTATTTAATTTTTTTCAAATCAAAAAAATTTTCTTTCCTAATTAATATAAACTGCTATTAATCAGAATCACAATGATCTATTTTATTACCGATACAAATAATTATAATTCGTTATTATATGAAAATATATTTTTAATTTTATGTTGAAGTTCATACTGCATTATAAATATACAAAAAAAAAGTGGTAAAATATCTACATTTCGGAAATCCCTGCTACGAAATTAGAAATTTGTGGAACAATTACTTATCTGCCAACAGCTTTATCAAATATGAGTTCAAGCATTAAACTGCTAACAACAATTTTTGAGAGGAGAAAAATTTAACGCGCATTACCATTCAGATGTTACAGAACCGCAGATTTGTTAAGAGATACCGCAAAATAATATTTTAGATTAATATAATTATTTGAATTTTAATTATTTTCCAAATTGCTATTGAAGTTTAGTTTAGTTATATTAACGTCTCGTTTAAAGCAACTCTAGGGTTATTTTGGGACGGACCTCGTAATTTTGAACCGCGATCAGATGACGGGGACGACACCTGAACTGACACACTCCTCTCCACACCACACCACGCCACGCCACGCCAGCGGGAGGACGTGTGGTCATGACGGATTTAACGTGCAACAGACCCCCTTACACTACTATTTTCGGTGGAATCGGGTCACGAACCTGAAACCCACAAGTTCCAAAGCTGGGACCTTACCACCAGGCCACCGCGATCCTTACTAGCTGTTGAAAGATCAAATATAAATGTACAGATAAAAAACACTGTATGTTTCCCCAGAATCCTTGAGAACTAAATTTCTGCTGCTACTCTCTCTTAAATTAAGACTTAAACTAATGATCTCACTAAAAAAAATAAACCAAGTGAATAAATTTGAGGTTGTAAAAGTATTGAGGAGTCTACATTGTCTCATAGCGGATTCTGATATTTTGCTGTCGTATACAATGCGCATTAAGAGGCCCCCTCTTTTAATAAATAAGAAAATTTAGTTTTACATTTCAACGCATTTTTTTTTATTTAATGATTTGTTAATATTAATTGTTTCGTTTGGGTTAATTTTTACTTTCTCTTATACCTATAGAAAAAGTATAGTAATAGTCAACAAATTTGAGAATTCCACATTTTTAACTTCCCTAAGTTCGAAAAATACGCAAAAAATTTTGGCACTATATCTACCTGTCTATCTGCGGTAAAGAAAAACATTTTGTGATTGACTGATGAAATTTCGTATATGGTCTTTTCCCCCAAATTTTTAGATTTCTACCAAGTTTTGAGTTAGATCCATTAAGAAATCTGCGTATCCGGCTGTTTGAATATAAGTTAACACAATAACTACAAATCAAAGAGAGCTAGATGGATAAAATTGGATACGTAGATTTAATATCTAAAATACAGATACCAATCGAATTTGGAACCAAATCCATCAAAGAGCTGAAATATGCACGGATTTAAATCAATGAAATTTGGAATGTAATTTTCTGACAGAATTGTAACTCTATGTTAAATGTTGTTTTCAATCAGTTGGAAGTAACACGCATAAAATTCAAACTAGATTTTCGGCTACCTATTGCTCAATTAAGTATCGCCAAAAAGGTCGCCAAAGATTAAATGGTAGATTCATTAAAAATGCTAAATCAAGACCAAAAATCAATATTTCGAAGCTGTTGCTCGCTATTCCATGCAAGATATTCGGCACCTTACCCAAGGTTCAAAATTTTATGCTGGGGAAGATGGATGACGCCTTTATTAGAGAGTATTGCTCTTAAGGGGACCACTCTCATAGGTTTATTTTGTAACCTTTGTAAAAATGTTTTTAAAAAATTTATTATGATTTGCACAGGCGTTGTATCTACATGTACACATAATATTATTTAAACAGACGATCTGTATTTATAAATACTAAGTTAACATATTGCAGTGGAGAAAATGTTAACAATACCATTCTATATCTTATAATTCATAAACATTTTTAAACATACTCATTTAATCACCCACTTTTTTAATAAAAATTTTTTTAATTGATCCTCCCCCTCCCCTTCAGCACTGTAGCTCTAGGCAGCTAGCTAGCTAATCTGCCTTGTTTGAAACCTGTCTAGATTTCAGAATGTTTGAGCTTACAAATAAATCATTACTAATTTGCAAACTTCATTCAAATTTATCAGATAAATATACAATAGCCTCTCAGCTGTCTGGAAAATAACAGAGCAGAGTAGTTTTGAATTAATAAAAGCGTCCGTTTCATTAAAAACTTCTTAAAAATGCATTTTAACAGGAAATATGCTTAATTCTCAAAAATTGCTAGCAAATATTTCGTACTATATAGAAAATTATACTACATATATTAAATATTATAAAATATATTTCAAAATCCTATTATTTATATATGCTAAATCAATGAGACCCGCATCTAGGGATTTTTTTTTTCTTTTAACGCTTCCCACTTGTTCTTCTAAAAACGCCGGATCTTAAAGGAGTTTAGATAGGTGAAATGCCGAATTATGAATCTTCTGTAAATATGACTTAGTTTAGCAGAACACATTATAAAGGAATATTATAGCATTTTCTTTTAATCAAGTGATCTTGGCACAGTTAAGTGGAAACCAAACCGTCTGAAGTGGAAACCATACTTAAGGCTACCATACTATAGGGGTCTACGCTATGGAAGACTTTCAGAGGAAACTGGTTCGCGTTTGTGTTCGCTGATAGGGAAACCGGCAGCAGCATCTTAATCGCGATGAGCAAAGTGTATACATAAAGATGAAGCATGTTCTTCTATGTAAATCTATGGTTCTTGATGAAATTGGATGCACATGTTTTTCTGTACAAAAAGAAAGTTCATTTCTGTTTTTTTTTTGAAAGCTCAAAGTTAATTAAAATATTACTCGGACTAAATAGATCGGATTAAAACATAACTCGGAAATTTTACCTGGTAAGCGAGATAGATGGATTTCCTGCAAATGGATTTCATTCAAGATTTGATAGAAATCTGCAAATTAAGCGCAAAAACCAAGTAGCTCATCCGTCGAACTGAAAGCAGTTATCCTGTTAACAGACAGACAGTCGTAATTTCAAAAATGTGTTAAAACCACGAGTTCGAATTCTTTGCTGATTACAGTACTTCTTTTTGTATACTTCATATACGGGAAGTTAAAAGGTGTATCCGAAAATGATTATTAACCCTTTCATTACTGATCCGGTCCAACCGGTCGTGTAAATTATATCCTGATAAGCTAGTTTTTATTTCAAAAGAGGGGTGTAGGTTGAAAAACGAGCAATTACCAAGGATGTCCTAGCTTTACATCCTTCATCGATCGTTTGGAACAGAAATCGACCCTCTAGTATAAAATTTGTACAGCCGGTTGGCCCGGGTCAGTAGTGAAAGGGTTAAAACAGTAGTTAATACGAGTCCTTTGACTCCTAAGCTACTATATGCCCTTAACATTATTACTTTATCGTATATGTAGTATAGAGAAAGTATAGTAATCATCAAAAAATTCAAATTCCAGATTTTAACAAATCTCCACATTATTGACCTCCCTTAGCTCAAAAAACACATTTTTGGTAAATTTCCATCTGTCTGAGTGTCTGCTACAAAGTTTAACTCAAAAACGATTTGAGCGAGACGTTTGAAATTTGGTATACGGTCTTTAGACTAAATTCATAGATTTCTTTCAAATTTTCAGTATTGTCTGTTCAGAGAAAGTTCGCCTGTCCCTGCCTAAAATATATGTTAAAACGATAACTACAAAAAGAATAGAATAAGACTCGGTAAATAAATTCACTATAATGTCGATACTTGTCAAATTTTGAGCCAAATCCTACAAAGGGTCTGTCGATATTTTCTTCCAGAAACATGTAAAAGCGATAATTCAAAAACGCCATGATTCAAATATATCAAATTTGATATGGGATTTTGTGACTACAACTGCAGTTTTGTGTGAAATTTTTGTTTCAATCGCTTGAGAAAAACATCACTAAAATATGAATTCGATTTTTAGATATCCTTAACATATGCCAGTGATTAATCGCCAAATAATTCTCTAAGCATGACAGAACAGATTCAATAAAAATGCTAATTTCAGGCCAAAATTCAATATTTCGCAACTATTGTGCGCCAATATCGTGTAAGGCGTTCTCTGGCATGGCAAGTTTATTAGAGAGTATGCGAGAAAGGTTTAGGAAGACCATTCCGACTGCTTAGCACGATTTTTTTTGCACGGAGAGATAATAAAAAAAGGGATATGACAGTAGTGAGCACTCAAAATTAAAAAGACGAATCAAGGAGTACTACATGAAGAAAAGTTGGCAACCGCTACATTAGGTCATCGAGTGCTTTCTTTTGCTTGTAGCTAAATTATAATTCATGTTATGATTTCGTTTTTCTGCTTATATTTTCTGTTTTATGTTCTGTTATGTTAAATAAGCTCGAGAACAGACATGGAACGTGATCCCTTTGATGGAACGTGATCGCAAGCAGCAAACGTTTAAGAAACCCCGATCTAAACTAAAAGGCATCATCCCACATAAGTGCCAATCAAAGAGCGTGCAGCAATTTCTACAGTTTATGTGCTCAACCACCGTCCTGCGTTTATTAGAATTAGCCTCCTGTGACTAATTTCTCTTCCTGTAGTTTGCAAAATCACGAAGGCCGACTCTCTGATGATTCAAGCCAGCCAGGAACAGGACGATAACGACTGTCTGTTTCCTTTGGATGAGTGGATTCCCCCCCCCACCATTTATGCTTAACGTAAAAAAAAGTAGCAAATTCATTCATAAAATCTGTTTCGTAGTAGATTAAAAATGGCCTCCAAAAGTTATGAATGGCAGATAATTGTTTTGACTATTGATCTGAGCTTATGAGTAAAAGTATGAGTGATGCAGATAGATATTTTGACTTTCATTTTAGAGTGCTGGTTAGGGGGGGAGCTGGATTGGCTTAGCACATTGTAAATGACTGTGGAGTACATAGCATTATATTTTATCCTTTCAAAATATTTATTTTTAATATTGTTCCCAAAGCACCTAAGGCCCCTTTGCCTTCCAGTCGTGGGAGCACAGTAAGGATTTCGGAACCCCCCCCCCCCCCTCCAAAAATGAAATACAGTAGACTCTTCTAATCTAACACTTGTTATTCCGACACTTTCACTAGTGTGATGCATCTATTGAAACATATTAATTTATGCTGAACCATTTTTTCTTGTTTAAATTTGAAACCTTCACTCTTTCAGTACATGATTTCGCCTACTCAGTATCTGAATATACATTTTCCTCCCTAACAAATTGTTGGTTCCGTGTCTCGCTATAAGAAAAATGTATCATTGTATAATGATATCTACATGATTCCGTATAGTCCGGACACTTACTTTAATCCATCTGGTATCCGGTCTTAAATGTGTCAGAACACAGAGAGAGTAGTATACTGTAATAAAATAAAGTAAATACAGTATACTCCCGAGTATCCAACCTAATGTGGCAAAAGAACTGGCCGGATAACAAAAAAGCCGGATAGGCCGGAGTTCCTTTGTTTCCCCACCAATATCAGAAGACGAAGTTTTTATAGCAAAACTCACTGTTTATATTGAATTCTGTGCTTTCATTTATTTTAAGCCACGTACAATGTGAACACGGCCAAGGCCGGTGAATCATAGAAGCAGTTGCCGGTAACGCGTCGAGTCAAAATAGAAGCTCTGTACAGATAGTTTATATATATTTATATATTTCACTGTATGCTTCAAGAATTTATTAGCAAAAAAAGTAAGTTAAAGGATATAAACTCTTCATTTTCCGTAATGCCTAACTTAAAATATAGGAAACATAAACAAAACATTAACGTAAATCGTAAGTCTAATTCTTAAGAAAATTGGCTTAAATTGATTTTATTTTTCTCTGATAAATGATTACACAGATATGAAAAAGTAGCCCTGAGGTAACAGTCAAAACCTATAGTTTTTAAGTTTTCAAAAAGGCCTTAATAGATGACATCTTTAATAAACACCTTGCCCTCCTCGTTTAACTGCGATAAAAGAAAACTTGGCCTGATAGTACGAAAGCCGGATAGTCGCGAACCGGATACTCGGGGGTGTACTGTATTCAAAAAGGATGAAATAATTAATGATTTAATATTTATTAAAAAAAGGAAGATAAAAAAATCATATATAGTAAGAAATAATTCCAAATTTGGGTCATCCCTTAGATTAAACCGATATCATAACCTCTATTCCGCTGAATATTAGACAATTTATACATTTATTAATAAATGAATATATGCTGCTTCAAATAAATATAGTCTAAGGAATTATTGTTGGAGAAAGTATCACGTACTTGCAATTAGAGAACAAGTGTGTATATTTAGATATTATCATTAAATATTGCCGCATTGAAGAAAGACAGTCGAATCTCCATGGCCGAATGGTCATGGCACTGGTCTCATGATCAAGACACCTGGGTTCGAATCCCGCTAGAGACAATGCGATTAATAGTATATGTAAATACTTAATTCCTTGATTTTATGTATTCCTTTATTTCATGTTCCAGAAGATACTGGACCTTTCTTACTATCTCCAGAAGAGTATTCTGGAACTTTCTCTGCTTGTATAAAAGCAGAAGATTTGTCAGTTACTGTGTTCAGAGTTCAGTTAATAAATTGGTTTAGCTCTACCTCTTGTGCGTGTGTCATTGAATTCTATACTATAGTTCTACGTGACAATATTTTGACAAAAGATTAATAATCCTTGCTCTTCTTTAAAATAAGTATTAAAAATACGCATTCTATTCCCAGAGAGAAAATTTTTTTGGTAAAATTTACTATAATCATTTTATTAAAACTTTAAAGATAAGGTTCCAAGAGTTTTTTTGCTATTGTTGTTGATTGCTCATATTGGACCTCAGACAGTTTCTTAAACTGGATGTTTAAATCTATGGAGCTGATGAGAGCGATGGTTCATTTGTTGTAGACTTAGGGGTGTTGCAGCTTATAATATCATTCTTAGCAGCCATGCATTTCTGTATAAATTTCTATATTTTTAAGTTAAATTTAAATCTTTAATTAATTAATAAAATGAAATAAATAATTTTCAACATGTTGAAAGTAAGTTTAGACAAAGAAATATTAAATAAGAAATTGCTAATCTTTAGTCAATATTAATTAAAGTTTAATTTCAGAATACTTTACTTCTGTCTTCCAATCTGTGAAAATGATAATTCAGACATGCTTTGAACTAAACAGTTGAAATTTGTTAAATATAATAACAACCAAGTTTATAGATTTCTATTGAATTTGGGCGAAATTCATTCACAGTAAGTCTGGTTCGGCTGACTGTTTCAATATATATGAATTCGATAACTGCAAAGAGCAAAGATCTAGATAAATAAAATTTGCTGCACATCTAAAATGTAGATACTTATCAAATTTTGAACCAAATTCGTGAAATGGTTGAACGTCTGTCGACCTGTGCACATGTAAATACAATAACTCGTAACTTTAAATAACTCAGACTTTAATCAATGCAATTCGGTATATTATCTTGTTACTGCAACTGTAGATTCGAGTGAAATTTGAAAATCAACCGATCGGCAAAAATGGCGTTCGAAATACAATATTTTCACAATAGATTTAGTAAAAATGCTAGACTCACGCCAAAAAAAAATCTACATTTCGTAACTATTGCTCATCAATGCTATGCAAGGCAACTGCGAACTTACACAAGGTCTCCAATAATACCCACAAAATATCTACAATAATACACATAATATCTACAGCAATACCCACAAAATATCTA
>JAPMOR010125288.1:487695-499489 GCA_026543865.1 Argiope aurantia
AATACCACAAAATATCTACAATAATGCACATAATATCTACAACAATAATCACAAAATAGCTACAAAAATACTCATTATATATACAACAATACCCACAAAATATCTACAATAATACACATAATATCTACAACAATACCCACAAAATATCTACAATAATACGCATAATATCTACAACAATACCCACAAAATATCTACAATAATACCTATAATAATACATATAATATCTACAACAATACAAATAATATCTACAATAATACCTCTTACCCACATAAAGCGGAGGAAGAGGGATAAGTCCTTTATTGGGAAGGAATGCGAGAAAGTTTTGGGGAGATTGCTCCAGCTGGTTTGTTATCAAAATTTCCCTTTTCTCTCATTTATTTTCAAAATTAGGATAGGCCAAACATTTTTATGCAGTGGAGAAATGTTTCAGACGCGTTTTATAATGGTTTTAGGATTGTACCTTTTAATAAAAAAAAAAGCATTTTTATTGTACATTGCAACGAAGTAAAACCGGCCTTGGATAGAAATTTATCTTCATAGAAGCGTTTTTCTATGTGAAAACTAAGCTGGACTATTTTTCCTAAATTTGCCCATCAGCCTGAAAGTATCAAAACGAACTTGGATCATAATCTTCACGAAGTGAAATATTATGAACAAAAATTAAATAAACTAACAATTGTACTTTTACATCGAAAATAATGGAGTTGCTGCAGTGCCACAATGGCCATATGCGAACCACCCACGAATGGGAATATTCTCTTGCACCGGGGTAATAGCCCAAAAAAGACATTATTATCTCAAGTAGTCTTCATAATTACAAATAGGAAAATAAGATAAAAAACAATTAAAGGAGATTAAAGACATCAAATGTTGGTTAAAAAAACAACAAAAACTAAGCCTAATATCATATGTGAGGAAACAAAGGAAGAAGTAGAAATGATACAATGCATTGAATGTCAGATTTTATTTCCTACATAGAATACTGATGAAGTTTTCCTCCTTAGATCTCTATTAATAAGGACCTAAGTAAGAAGGAAAGCAAATTGTTTTCTTTGCATAATTTCCACTTCTTAGGTTCTACCCTAATTTCTACGTAAATTGAATTGTAGTGAATAAGAGAATTAAATACCGAAGTGAAATTTTATACTTTTTTTATTTGTGCAGAAAAATTTTAATAGACTAATTAAAGAATACATAAGGACTAAATCAAGGGCACACTGCCTACAGTACATATACAGTGATACAGTACATTTTATTCGGTGATACGAGTTTTGCTAAAAAATTAAGTGAATATTCAAAATTAATATAAAATGGCCAGGTTCCCTTCTTAATAGCTTTTTTAATTCTTATTATTCAAATATTTATGTGTAATTTTGGTTTTTAGGTGTCTCTTTTACACTGGCTGGTCCCGGTGAAATTGCGGTGTTAAGTCTGGAGAGCTAGAGATTCGAAACCAGATTCCACTTTTTCTAGATCCGTCGAGTATGGGAAACTGATGCATGTGAAATCTGATGCCAGCTAGTGTTGTTCTTAAGTTAAGATAATTAGGCACTATATTTTACTATTAAAATAATTTATGTTAAAACTAAGAGTTTGGCGGTTTTTCAAAACCGGTTTTTTTAAAGTAAATTTGTCACGTTTGAAAACCAGTTTTTAAATTTAGAAAACCGGTTTAAAGAATTCATATTATTATATAAAAATTAATTTTAAACTTATTTGATTTGCTATTCATTCTATGCAACAGCCAGCAAACACATTTTTTCAACGTTGCGCGTTTCGTTGGCCAGTGCTTGTGCATTATTGTGCACTGAGCAGGCGCGCTTGCGGAAAAGGCGTACCTAACCGATTCATTTTATATTAGCTCATATACATATGTGCAATCCGTCACGAGTCACAACAGGTTCTCTTAATATTGTAAAGTGAAAACTGGAAACAAAATGTTGTTATATTTGGTAAAAATAACGTGCGTTTCTAATTTTTATGTTTGTATTTTCTATTTTACATTTTAAAACTTTAATTTTATTATATAAATTTCTTCTCTCAAAAATTAATGTAAAATATAAAAGTTCGAGCTTTTGTCTAGTGGGATTTTAAATAAAACACAGAGTGTTAAAATAATCCATATTTTCTTTCGCAACGATTCGACATAAATTAAGTCTTTATCAAAAGCTTCGGAATTATTAAGCAAATGCGTGTTTTTTCAAAAATTCCTAAAAAAAATAATATAATGACTTTTGAATTTTCATTATTTTCTTCAACAAATAAGAGAACAAAAAACTTACACTTGTTATTTGATGACATGAAAGCTATAAAACCAAACTCAGTAGCTAGTGAACGAGTATTTTCAATTTCAGGCAATATTGTGTCCAAAATAAAAACAAGACTTATCCACCTTTTAGTGGATGTTTTATGTTTTTTTAAATCCTATTTTCTTAGGAGAAATTAAAATTAGTGAAAATAATATAAATATTATTTGAAATTTTTGTTTGAGTGTTCGTTATTTTGTGTAAGTAATATGCATATGTAATTCTTATACTTATATATATATAGACTTTGACATTGATTTTGTTTTTTGTTATTTTATATAAATTAAAATTTTGTTATTTTATAAAAATATTTTTCCGTATTCTATTTCTTTTGGCGAAAATTGGAAAACCGGCTCAAACCGGGTTTTTTTGTTTTTGTTTTTTTTTGAAATATTGAATTCGAAAACCGGTTTTTCAAAAAGTCGGGTTTTTATATAAATCCTACTTGAAATTAAATATTTAAAAATTACAAGATGGAAACAAAAAAGAAGAATTTAAATATTAAACAGACATTAAAAGATGAGAAGTTGTTATTTTGAAACCCGGAAACAGATTGAGACAAACTGAAGCATTACTCATTAGTTTTCTTCTATTTTATAATTAGTCTTCAGGTTTGTATTGAAATGAATTACGCTTGTGATCAGTCCTTATTAATTGAGTCACTAAATGAAGAAATACTTACATTAAAAGAGCCAAAGACAAAAAGTGATTCATAGCTATTACGAATGAGAATACAATTAAGAAAGACATATCATTTTATTAAATAAAAAATAACAAGATAGAACATGAATAGGACAAAACTTCCTTTTACACAATACATCGATCCTCGTATTATCTGCAGAATAATTTTAAAATAATTGTAGGTTCTAAAGACGATGCTTTTTGAAATGCTTTTTTCTTCTCAGATTTCTGAAGAGAAAAAGATTTTTTCACCGGATATTACTCAAAAAGGAAGAGCTCCCAAATTACGAGAGTGGAATAAAAAAGTAATAAAAATAAATAGAAAACGCCACCACGAAATAAATTAAGTACAGGTAGTTCCTCTCAAAGAAAAATGGGGATTGTAAAAAGAAAGAAAGAAATAAAAGAAGAAGAGGAAAAAAAAAAATTGGAGTTTTGCAAAATAGCCCACTGAGCGGAAGACATGTCGGTTAGTCTGTCCTTGCCTGGGGCTTAAAAAACAATCATTCTCAGCCAATGCAATATTTAAGCAATAACCTTGATGAGAACTAACGGTCGTCTTTGATGCACTTGACAATCGATTTCGATACAAAATATCGTGAAACCGAAATAGAAAAGTAATAAAATCGTTTGCTTATTAAAAAACTGTTTTGAAAGAAGCGAAAATTGAGTGGTAGATATATGAGATTCGATGTTTTGTTTTGATATTTGTTTGCAATAATTTTTACTACAAATAAAATTTTGTGATAATGTTTGTGAAGGAACAAAAACAGTTATAAAGTTTTTTTTAAAAGCTTCTTTTGTTTAATGTATGAATTGTACTAATTAAATCCTTGTTCTGAAAATATGAACGGAACAATAATCAATTTAAAAGGACCTGCTATTCGAATAAAAACTGAACATGGAACAATTTTAATTGAAAACAACAGCTGAAAATAAAACATAGAAAATAATTGCAATTATTCCTCTGTATTATTTTATGTGTGCATTCCAACATGGTTTCTTAAGTTAAGAAGTAAATTAAGAAATAAAAATAAAAATATTTTAAGTGGAAGAGGAAACAGTAAGTAGCAAGTGGAAGTAAGAAGAAATAGCATAACAACATCACGCTTATTATACTCTTAAGCTATTGAAAATCACTCCTGTAAAAATTTTTAAAATCCACTCTTGCAAAATGTAGTAGGATCTCGATGGCGCGGTAATATTCTGTTCTGCAAAATAAACCAATGTGAGTGATTTTTCCGAAGCTTTCTGGCATATTCTCCAATAAAGGTCTTATCTCCCCTTATCCTCCTACATAAACGTGGACCTAGGGTAAAACTGCGAATGCTTTGTATGGCATTGGAGTGCAATAACCACAAAATATTGTTATTTAGCGTGGATCTAGTACTTTTAACGGATCTAACGTGCGAACATGTACTTTGGATTCATTGTAAAATTTAATAAAATTTTGCATTTTAGATGCTAATTCTATGTCCAAATTTTATTTATCTTGTCTTTGCACTTTATGGTAATTTAGTTCACATGTTAGCTCAAAATTAGATTTGATCATGTCTAGTTCAAAGAGCCAGAGACTTCCTCCGACAGAATTTAGTTCAAAATTTGATAGCAACCTCCAAATTTCGTCTCAAGTCCATATACCCTATTTCATCCATCAAGCTCAAGGGATTTTCGAAATATCGTATTCACGTGCAGACAAATTAGATCTTTCCAGTTTATGGTTGCCTAGTTCGCATGTCAGTACAAAATTAGACATGCAGTTCAACAGCTAGAGTCTTCTTCTGACAGAATTTCGTTCAAAATTTGAGAGCAACCTACAAATTTGGTTTCAAGTCCATTTACTCTACGTCATCCATCAAGCTCAAGGGATTTTTGAGATATAGTGTTCACAGGTTGACTGACATAATGACAAAAATGTATTTTGAAGCCTCCGGGAGATCTGAAACTTGGAAATTCGACAAAATCTTAATGATTACAATATTTTCTTTACACTTTGTATACGAGAAAAAAAAATTATTTTTGGTCACTAGCTATTAAACCCAATTTCTTATAAAATCCGTCTTAGAAAAAGCATGTTTATGCTTTGAGGTGATTTTTAGTTATTGGTCTGCTATTAGCAGAGGATGCTCCTTTTGTGTTACTACTCTTTATGTGTCTCAGTCAAAAGACTTCTTTTTCGTTCGCAGTGACATTCACTTATTATTTTGCTTTCCACTCAAAGTTTTTTACTTAGCTGACATTCTCCAAAAACTCGAAATCTATTGCACGAAAAAGACAAAAAAGACCAAGAGTTTGGAATACAACTGGAACCGGTCCATCTAGTTTCCACAATAGCATCTTGTTAAAATCATTCAAAAATCTTGTTTTTTCCCTTGAACACGAATTACAATGTTTACTACTGTTTATAAAGAAGGAAAAACTTCTTTACTCTGAATTCGATTTAAAATGTCAGCGCAAATGCTGCAATTGATGTCTGCGTATATATTTTATTTAAATAGAGTGATCAAAGTTAATTTATTATATTTACATCATTTTGCCATTTGTGAAGATTTTATTTCGATTTCTATTAAAAGTAAAAATAAATTTGGGATTATTTCCATTATTTTGAAATTTTTATTTAAAACTAATTAAATGCCAATTTCTTGTATGTATTTTTTATATTTAATTAATTAAAAAAATATTTTAAATGTATTTTACTGTAATGCATTTCATTGTTGAAGTGAAACTCAAATCGGTTTTATTGCTGTTACTGATATTTTATCTCTTCTTTTTTGCCATTGTTGATGACTAAAATAGGAAAATTCTACTTTTTTTCCCCATATTCAGTAATAATCAGTAAAAGGCTTGTTTTTAATTAGATTTTGGAAATTTATTGTACTTACAATTAAAGATAAATTTCAGAATGAAGTAAGGCGGAAACCTTTTTCCATTCTTGTATACTTCTGTTCTTCCCTGTGATTCAATGGAACGTAAAAAAAGGAAATATATAGCAAATTAGGGAAATATATAGCAAAATGAAAACTGGGAGAATATGTAGCAAAATGAACAAAACGGTTTATGGTTTCTAAAATAATACAAATTATACTTCTATCAAAATTTGTATAAAAATAATTCACCGGGGAAGCCATTAAGATCTTGTTACACAAAATATTTGACATTTTTAACCATTAATCTCTGTAAACCAATTGGGAGTCAATGGCGGTTTAATAATAAATATAATTCAAAGATGTTTATAACTAGCTGATATACCAATGTTACTTGAAATGTAAATATTTACATGCATTTTTTTCAGTTTTCAGCTTTGTATATCACTACAGAACGAACGTTACTCAACTACTTAACTGCTTCGACCTCTTCAGAAATTGCGTATCTAAATTGTGTAGCAAAAATTTAGCGATGCTGAGTGCACTTCACAAACACAGAGTATGTGTGATATAAAATTATGTTATAATGAAATGATTTTTTTATTTCAATAATCACATTTATTTATTTAAATTAACATACACTTTTTGCATATGAAAGAAGAGAAGCATAAAAGTTAATTTATTTTAATTTGCTGTTAGAGAATGGTACTGCGCAGAGCATGGTACAAAAGAATCCTCATCCCGGTTTTTATTAACAGGCGCGCCATCTATTGAATGATCTAAAGCAATTCATGGTTGCCTAATTGCTCCTGAGATGACTAATACAACAAGGCGATACATTTAAGACAAAACAATTCATAT
This sequence comes from Argiope aurantia, assembly GCA_026543865.1. Lineage (NCBI taxonomy): Eukaryota > Metazoa > Arthropoda > Arachnida > Araneae > Araneidae > Argiope > Argiope aurantia. The sequence continues at coordinate 494,408 of JAPMOR010125288.1, forward strand.
TATATGATGGGTTTTTTTAATAACAATTATTAATAATCTTTTATTTGTTCCTCTGATTTCGACTTGGATTCAAAATACTATAAACATCTTGAAATTCACGAATATGTTTGAGTTTTTACTAAAATTGTAATTCAAACTGCAAATTGTCACTACTGACGAATAAACTCATCATTACACAAAATGTTGTACTTTCTCCATGACGCATCTACTCGTCGAAAACAGTTAGCTGGTTAAACTAAACTTAAAACAAAAAAAATTATGAACAAAAATAAGCTGGAATTCACAATTATCATCCCATATGAGGGAACCTATATAGAAGCATCTTCTAATCGCTTTCGTCACGCAATTTCAGCAGTTTTCATCCCTTCTGTAAAGAAGTAGGTGTTTGAAGAATCAAAGAAAAAAAAAACCCTCTTCAGCTTAACATACCAATGCAGCTTTTATACTATGTATCTATCAAGATAGTCTTTTGACAGTCCGAAACTTCTTGATGAATATGATACGATTTCAATGCGCTGCACGTAATTTCCTTAATTTTTTTTCAATAGTTACAGTTATATTGCGGAAGTACGCATATGAGGTGAAGAATTCGAACATTTTTATCAATAGAGTTTTAATACTATTGTGTTCCATACTATTGATTATTATTCCTTTTTGCTTTTTATAGATTTTTTATTGGAGTTACCATCATACATAAAAAGGATTTAATTTCTATTAAGAGTATATATAGTGCAGTGAGATATAAGTGTGAATTATTTATTGATCAAAGGGAGAATTTAGAATAATTTTGGTTCACAGCAAATCTTTTAAATATTTTGTAACTTTAAACAAGCAACTCTTATATATATGTATATATATTTCGTGTATCTCGGAGACAGCTGTAACAATTTGGATCAAATTTAGATAAGATTTTTTAAAAAATTATCTATGTGTTTATCTTTTCTGAAAAAAGAGAGATTTTACACACACACACACCACATTCTTTTATTAATAAATATTGACAAGTGGCTATACATGATCTGTAGAAGCGCATTAGAGATGGGATAGTGGTTAGGCCTCCGGATTCTTATGCGTTTCTCTCATGTTCAAACCAGCATTTGCAATTCAATGAGGTTTCGCTTATACCTTTAAACGAAGTCTTGGGGCAGGATTTAACGATTTAAAAAAAAGTGCTGAGCGAAGTTTGGTTTACGCAGGTACTATTCTTTAAATTTTGAAGAAATCCAAACTATCCGCAACGAAAATAACGGTAAATTACAAAGAATGGGGCAAAATCCGCAAATTGGTCAGAGGTTTTAATCTATTTTCCCATATAAAGAAGAAATTAAATTTATTTACAAATATTTTTGTAATCAATGGCATTTCTTAATTGCTCTATCTTTTTGTCATGCCTTGCGCTTTTATGCACATTTTTGAAACGTTTATATATTTTCAAGAAGAAAATTCTATTTAGGAAAACTATTTTATTTTCAAAATATGAAATAAAAAGAAAACAAAAGCAGTACACTCTTACTTCAAAGATTATCATAAGAAAATACAGGGTGTTTTAAAATAGTTGACTTTTATTTCCCCAAATATCACACCTAGATATACACTTGCAATTACTAAGTGTCAATGAATAAGATTAAGGGGCTAAATGTATGAAAGCATTTTGGTTTCTATGAAAATTGACAGAAAAAAGTTAGAAATAATTTAATTAAATTAACCAAATAACGGATAGGGGACGTATAAAAATTAAATAATATTTACATGTCCCCCATAGTGTAAAAGTACCAATTAAAAAGATGCCACTACTATGTTTATGTATGCTTACACAAAGTTTTTTATTTGTATCTACAAAATTTACCTATATACACACACATATATATATATAAATTTATAAGGATTAATCACAAATTTAGATTAAAGTATTTGTTTCAGAAAAGCAAATGTATCTAATTCAGAAAAACTATTGTATGTAAATATTTGTCTAGAAGTAAATCATCCAATCATCATGACTTCAAAGAAATTTTCTTTCGCGCATAATGTCTGTTCACTTCGATTGGTCAACAGTTGCAATAATAACTTTATAAAAATCAGGAAAGAAATTTGAAAAATTGAACATTCAAGATATTTCAGTACGTAATGAGAACAGAGCACAGGAAATATTCAATACATTCAAGACAAAATATTTCAATACAGAGAAGTACAGAAATGAGAAATGTTGAACAAGAAAGTAAAATTATTTGCTCGCACTTGCATATTTTCGAACTGAATGAAATGTTTCAGAATGAAAGGAACGTTTGGATATGCTGACCAATTTTTGCAGCATATAATTGTAATGCCTCATTCTAGAAAAATACATACGTCGTTTCTGAATTCCCGGCATCTTTCTAGGAAGTGTATATACTGAATGTTTAACGATAAACTTAAGGCAAGATTTAAGGATTCTTAGATCCTAGGGAGGAAGGAAGAAGATGAGGTGCTGTACAAATGATAGAGAAATTGATATTTTGGCTTATTTTTTAAAGTTACTTTCATGCTAATGTACGAGCAATCAGTTTAGAATTCAGTATTTCAACTTAATAATCGGTATTCGTTCAATGTTTGCGGGGTCCATGGACTGGTAAAACATTTACATGGACAACTACACAATAGATATCTAGAATTTCAGTTGGACTCTACTTAAAGTAATAACAAATATTTCTTCGACAAAAATGCAATTTGGATAAATAAATATTGTTACAAACCTGTGTGGTGATCAAGCGAGTGCCGGACTGAGCTGTGTGTCGAGTCCTTGTGTTTATTACGAAAGCAGCATCGAGTCCTCCGAGGAATAGCCAGTCGTTTAGTAGTTTATCGGCAGCTGGATACAGCTAAAGCGAGCAGACAGTGGAGAATTTCAGCCGTTTGGAGGAACCTACGTGATTGTAGAGTGAATATACAAACATTCCCTCTCCTGCTGAATTCTGTCTGGCAGCTTTGTGTGCTGTGGTTGTTATTACTACCGTTTACGGCTTGTAAGCTACTGTCTGCTGTAGTGTACTGCTGTGTGTCGTCCTGTCTTCGTCTTAGCTATATATATATATTTGTCGTCTGTATATTCGTCTCTTCGTGTCTAATAAAAGTCGTCGTCTTTTCTACTAAAGGACTGTTTATTTCTACATCGACTATCAAATCTTAAAAGAACCCCGAAGGAAGAAGAAGTAAAATTGGTAACAATATTGCTTTAATCGATATAGAAATATTAATTTTCGAAACTATTACTTTTGGCAAAGTAAAATCCATTCTTCGTACAAGAGGTTCATCATGAGTGGAAATTTTCAATAAATGCGTAGTCTGGCATTTTCGGGAAAAACTTTGGTTGGTTCCATTTAATACAACAGTATGCTGAACGGGACCGATATATTCAGTTAATTTTGAATTTTGTTAATTTTGAATATGTGAACTTATGAATGAATTGGGTTTGGCAATGCACGATCTGTAGATCTTTGCTGATGAATGCAGAATGCCTTGTCTTTAAGTCACAAGTGATGAATCCATTTTCGTATGTGCAAGCATTGTTACAAGAATACAACTTTGTGTGGGTGCCGAAGAAGTCCATTTTGGATAAGTTTTTAAGCACTTAAAATAATGTTTTATCTGATCATTTTTTTAAAAACCGAATGAAAATAAGGGCGTTATTTTTTGCTCCTGCTCTTTTAATAATTTTTTTTTAGTGTTATGAATATTCCTTAAAAATTGCTACTAATGTCTCTCTCAGATACTGGTCATAAGTATAAAAAATGGTTGAATTCAGTAAATTTGTCTTTTGATATAACTTTTGCATTCTTGTAATGCAAGAAAATCGTTTTACTCATTGCCATTTTCCCGCAAAGAAATATATATTCCCCATATAAAAATAAAATTTTTTTAACATTTTATTATACCGTTCTACAGAAGAAGAAGATATTATTTCCATATATTTGGGTGCCTTATTTGATGAAACTTTACAATTGGCAGAATATGTCTAACTGCAATTCTTAAGGAAATACATATTATTCCTATTTTTTGGGTCTTTTTGAATACTCTAAAGAGATGAAATCTGCGAAATTTCTTAGTAATGAAACTTGTTTTGTTATAATTGTTAGAGAAATGAAGATTAATGAAGATTATTTTACTAAATATGACAAATACGGCAAAGGAGCTGCATAAAAATTTAGACATCTTTATTTTTTCAACAACATTTTCCTTTACTCAAACAACATAAAATATAATCGCTATGATTTGCCTTCGGAAATTAATACTCATATCTTCCGAAACAATTATCTTATAAAAAGAATTTTTTGTTTTATCTTAAGACTAAAAGAGAACCCTCTTTAATGACATAAATTTCATTTTCATGCAATTTTTCGCTTAACTTTAATAATATTTTTAATTCAGTTTGCTACACTCTCAGAAACATTGTTTTTACGGGATTCAAATTCTCCATCAAAACATTCAAATATCTGCCTTTGCCAATCATACAATCCGTAGTAGGATTTTCACTTCCGTTTTTATTTCGTTATATATACGATTTGGAAATTGCAGTAAATTGTTATAACTGAATTCGTGTATTTTAGTGGTATTAAAGAACTAGGTGATTTTTATTTAAAGAAATGCATTCCATATTTATAATTAAACAATCTAATAAGTTAATAATCCGGGCGAACAAACTGGTCTCCAAAGACGGCTAATACATAATGCAATAGACCGAGTTTAAGAACTCCGAAAGCAATGTCTAGAAAGAGAAGCAGATAAAAATTGCGATTCTGTGAGTATGATTGTTAAAAAGAATCTTTTTTCCCTCTGCGCTCTATCATTTTCTCATTTCCTCAACAGGCCTATTGTCACCGCTCTACGGTCGAGTAATTGACGTATCACTCTAAATTGGATAAGCGGTTCCAAGTAACACTCTCGAGTGTCTAAATTGCTAGCTTTTGGCGAAAATAAGAACCAGCGTCACGAATTTTCGAATTATTTATATATTTTTGCTAATTTTGTTTTTTCTTATTTTATTTGTTGGCGGTACATGATTAATTATTAAGGTTATTTACAAGTACAGTAAAGAAACCTTTATGTATT
>JAPMOR010125288.1:505316-526169 GCA_026543865.1 Argiope aurantia
GAGAAAGTTATAGAGAGACCACTGCCATTGGTTATTTCTACACATAAGAGTTGTGTTCTTTGTAATATAGTTTAAAAAATGGCACTTGTGTTTTAACTGCATGTCATTGGCGCGCAATAATTATGGAAGTTCGATCTTAAGAAAGAATGTAACATTTTTATTGAATCTAGCGTGCTATCTTTATAATGATTAATCATTTTTACATATAACACTGTTGTACCGAATGCGTACTTTTGAAATATTTTTCCAATTGTTTTAAAACAAAATTTGAATTGAACCACAATTGTAATCACGAGATCAAATTTCAAATGCCATTCATTTAAATCTTTGTGTTTTTGCAATTTCGAGTTTAAATTCATGAAACATAGACCGACAAACAGACAAACCGTTGACGCATTTCGTTCTAAATTTGGCATTGATACATACTTTAAACGGTAAACACGTGAATCAGGTTTTATATGTGTAGCTCTTTTCGTTTTATAGTTTGTACAGCGACAAGCAGACAGAGAGACTTCTTCTGGATGGATTCAGCTGAAAGCTTGTTAAAGAATCAGCAAATTTAGTATAAAGCGCATTAACCAAATTTCATCCGTATTGTTCTAAGCGCTTTTGAGTTAAATTGTTCATACAGAGACAGCCATACATAATTCCAAAAATGTATTTTTACGGACAAAGGCTGAAATTTGGAGATTCATCGAAATCTAAGTTTGAATTTTTTGTGGATTGCATTATTTTTTTATACATAATTAGCATAGGAGAAACAAAACAAAGTTGAAAAAAACTAATAATTCAAGGTTTGGAAGTATACTATATTATATACAGTGATGATTATCATTATGAGAATAAGATTTCGTCTCTTTAAACGTTTAATGATGGATGGAAAAATCTCTCAAATCTTTCTAGAATAAAAGTGCTTCAGCAAACTTTAAAAAAAAATTGATATTTTTTTTAATTACACAGCAACTTTTAATTTCAGTTACTAGAAATAAGATTTTGAGATGTCATAAAAATTATAGTTTCTCAATGAAGATAGACACGTTCCTCTGCGCATAAACGAAATTTGCTTATAACGCTTTAATTTAAGGGCCGCCGGCCGAAAACTCTCCATGTATATGGTGGCTAGTGCACATATAAATCTATCGTAGTCACAAAGTCCTACAAGTCGAGACAATACCAATGGAGGAACTAGATCATAATTCTAAATTATGATCTGTGCATGAATGAATTGTGTGAATGAAGTCCACCCAGTGAAAAGAATTGTGACGCTTGAATAGCTAAGACATATTGTTGGCCTAGATGGCGTTACTGAAATAAGAGACGTTAAATCTCGGCTTACATTCGCTGCTTTTATCAGCGGGCTTGTCTATGGCAAGTGCCATCAGCAACAACAACATTAATTTAATATGTACAAAAATAGACTGATTTTTACATTTAATATAATTAGTACTGTCTTTAAATAACACTGTTTCATCGTATTTACTGAAGAATTTGTTTAATTTTTTCCCTCTTAAATGATAGCAGTATTCGGATACAGATATATAGTTTTCGAGTTTTTGGTCAAGATAATCGAGTATCCAATAACAAATCGGATATTTAACTTTATGTGTTATTTTTTAAGGGGGAAAAAATGTAAAATTTGTTTGTAGCACATTAATCTGACGCCTGTAAAATGATATTATTTACCTTTTATATATTATGATTAGTTATAACAACATTTTTTATCGAAGCTATATATTCCTATCATATAACACACTTTTATTATAGTTAAACTGAAAGAGAAACTCAACTATTGCTGAAAAATACAATCCCATAATACATCTAAAACAATTTTTTTATAAATGAACAAAAATTTGACGATTTCACTTGACATAACAACAATATTTTTAGTACTACAAACATTCTTAGAGCTATTCATTGCAACAATGGCGTCTCTACAGAATTCATTCTAACGACTTTCCAGGGTCGAGCGCGCCCCTCCTCGGCGTCAATTGACCGAGCATTGACTCGCCGACCTCTATTACAGGGAGGTGGCGAGGCCTTCCTCTCTCCCAGTAATTGACGAACTCTCTTCTTTTTTTCTTGCTTTGATGAATCTGTTCCCTTTTCTTTCTGAGAGACTAGTATTTTTTTCTGGATCTCTTCTGCCTGGACTGAATCATACATTTATATATCCGGTTTTTATACGAATGTATCTGCGTTATATATGGATATTATCTGGTTATTATGGACCAGCTTCGAGTAATGACATATTCTGGTAAAGTTAAGTAATTGTCGATAATATCTGGAGATTTCTTATAATGTATTAATTTAGTGACTACAAAAGAATGCTATTTAAATTTTGTATACCTTTATCTTCACATTTAAAATAATTTATTCCTCTTTTGCCTTTTTGGAATATTTAAGTAGAGTTTACACTCAAACAGTTATAAGATTCCAGTAAGTCACGCATGCGCTGAAAGAACGGACAATAGCAAAGCCATGTCTCTACGGAAGAAGTACTTGCTACTGTACAATTTCTGCGCATGCGTGGTCCTACTGGGTGGATTGTAGCTGGCTGAATTCTATTTAAATTTTGTATACTTACATCTACACATTTAAAATAATTGGTTCCTCTTTTGACTTTTTGGCATATTTAATTAGGGTTTACAATCAGCCAGATGCAATCCATCAAGACCACGCATGCGCGGAAACTGTGCAGTAGCAAGTACTTGTCCCGTAGAGACAAGAACTTGCTATTGCCCGCTCTTTCATCGCATACGTGACTTATTGGAATCTTTAATCTTTTAAATAACTGAATGTAAACCCACCTTTATGCAAGCTGGCTAGAAAGGACATAATGTGGATTGAAAGATTGGATATCTAATCCGTGCCAAAATTCTGTAGGTTCACTTTCATCACATTGTTTAAATTTTGTGCTTCCTGAATGCGATTGGGAAAGGAGAGTTTGAAGCGTGTGGAAGGGGTGGACTTGTGGCGTATTCTAGTAAGGCACTCATCAAATGAATTGGAGTGATCATGCGTGAAGTAATTATGAATGATCAACTGAAGTAATCGTAAATGACCCAAAGCTCCACATTCGAAACCAGATTGTAAGAGATTCGCTGTGAGTGTAAACTTCTGTTAATTTGTTTTTACATATTCTTTCAAACGAGTCGTACAAAGATTTGCCATGTCATCTAGTGTTCCATTGCTTTGCCTGCACCAAGAATCAAGAATCTCCTAATTAAAAAGGTGCCAAGTTTTCCCCATATATACCAAAATGACTCATTGAATCCAATATCTCAGATAATGCACAAATTATGATTCAAATTACCAAAATTATGATTTCAAAAAAGATTCATATCGTTAACAGCTAAGATTTCGGATATTCCTTACATGTTTCCGAAAATAAATGGCAAAATTTTACATTCAATCACTAAACTAAACGAAATTAGTAATGAATCAGCGAGAGTTTTCTGCCCTTGACTTCCTCGCATATTAATGCAATATGGGGTATTTTGTTTCCTAATATCATTCAATTTCGGGAAATCGATTTAAAATGAAGTCTTTCCCTATTAAGCCAAGAATACTTATGACAATCTATTACAGAATAACTGTCTACAGTATGTCTATGTAGAGTATTTTGTCCTTAATTACCGTATGTAATTCTGAATTTTTTTAAAGTATAAAATGAATTTAAAGCTCTTTTTATATGCAACACTTATACAGGGTGTCCACTAAAATCCTTTAAACCAATATAAACGTGAGAATGGAGACAACTATTATCCCAAACAAAGTGTCTAGATATAGTAAACTGATCATACGCTACTTTGTAAGATAAGTTATAGCGTCAACTGGCGGCGAACGATGGAGTTAGTATTTCTATCTCGAAAAACTACATAAATCACGAGGGAAAAAGCCAATGACATAGTTGTGCAGCGTCTTCGATTTAGTACGAAAAGATACTTTGTGCTCAATAATATGTTAAGAACAAAACGTATGAAATACGTATTTGTTCTGACGCGATACCAATACTTTACGTGAAAAGCGTTAGAAATAACACAAAACAATATTTATAAGAAAATACTTTTATTTTCGGTATTCAAAATGCTTTCCTTCATCTCAGCCATCGAGTCGACATTTTTGCCCTACAGGTGTGTTTTTGATTTTTCCACGTCATAGAATCAGAAAATCGCAACAAAGAAATCCGTGTTTTACACATTTTTCTCCTAGCATTTTTGTGCTCAAGGTTTTTCTCATACTAAATCAAAGACGCTTTACAATTTCGTAATTGACTTTTTTTTCCTGTAACTTGTGCCTTTTTCGAGAGAGGGACACTAACTCCGTTGTTTGAAGCCGGTTGGCGCTGTAACTTTAACGCCGTGTAGCGCACAATCACTTTACTATACCTAAACACCAAGTTCGTGGCAATAGCTGTCACTGTTCTCAAGCTAATGTGGGGTAAAAGATTTTTGGTGGACAACCTGTATGCTTTATTAATCTTGAAATCAAATCTTTAGGATTAGAGTAGTTATGCAATTAGTAATTGTATGCACATAAATTTATTATTAAAAGAAAACCTGTTGTCTTTGTTTCTTTCGTCTCTTCCACTGTCTTTGAGCAACAATATCTGTCATCTTTTCAATAAAATAAAATCAAGAAAGGTTGGTTTATTGCATTTTTCAAGATGTCATAAGGCAAAGTAAAATAATAAAAACTCATATAATGCAGTGTTCCTTAAAAAATATTAATATATTGTATAAGGTCAAATATAGCTGGTATAATTTGTCAATGTAATTATATTGTTACGAATTTGTAATGTTGCTTCCCTGCTAATAAGGAAGGTAGCTTTATACGTATTGCAATTGCCGCTATAAGGATACTGAATGAGTGTCCCCGATTTTGATGCCAAATTTGCTGACAATTTTGTGATTTATTGATGAATCTGAAGATTTTGACGATAAAATTGAAGGATCCCGAATATTCGAGAATCTTAATAACCGATGAGTTCCATCGTTTGTTCTATAACTTCGGCATCCCGTTATGGAGGCTATAAAATTGGAAAAGATGTAGTCAGTAGGGATTCAGTTGAGTCGAGCTTAAGTGGGTAATTTAGCGAAGTCTCTCCTTGGAGTACTGATCACCATCAAGCTCTCTTTGATCGCTTGGTACTGCTGCGGTTGTCTAATAACAACTTACTGCTTTGTGCTTCTGTTTAGTGCAAGTCTTGTTATTGTGTACATTCCGGCTGTGTTTTTGCTAATATATATTCGTGTAGATTAAAGCGGCTTTATTCGTTATTGACTGGGCTGAACTTTTTTAACGTGTACTCACTGTACAGATTCTTCTTTAATAATATTTCGAAGGGAAGTAGGTGGCAGGGGAATTAATTCAAATCAGACAAACACTTCTCTCTTACCCCCAATCCAATGTTCTCTGTATTTACTGATAATTCCTGTGCAGTATTATGTGTATGTGTTTGCTTGTTTTGACGTGCGATTTTGAATAATTAATTTCGGATCATTCGAATTCGGTTAACCAAGATTTTACTGTAATATTAAAAAAAACCACTATGTATTGTGAAGCATTATATTGGCGCAATTGAGTTCAAAGTTTTCATAATTATGATGTAAAAGCTGCATTTAAAACTTAAAATTCTGATAATAAAACCATGTATTAAATTTCCACCATTTTACTCTATGCGCTTTTCAGTTAACTTGTTTGTTTGTATGGCCACGAATTGACTGTTAGACAGACTTCGCGTATGCGGATTTAATCTATAATATTATACAAATCGATTATTTTAGTGTTAAACACAGTTGCGTACTTTCAAATGTCTAATTCACTCCATTTTTGAATTATCACTTCCATAGACTGACGGACAGATATAATTCTAAAAATACTATTTAGGTACTCCGATCGATTAAAACCAGAATTTGAGATAATTCCAAAAATGCGCTTTTCGGATACAGAGAGGTTTGAAACTTTCCGTATCTGAAACTTTTCTTGACGGTTACAATACTTTCTCTTTATACATTTCTTAAACGTGGAAATAAAAATCTAGACAGGAACAAGTTTCCTCAACTTTTTCCGCAGTTAACGATTTTTTACAGCTCTGTTTCTAATTAACACTAGAATTTTATCAACGAAAGCTGAACAAAATCGTTTTGGAATTCACGGCAGGAGAGAAAACACCCATAAACAGGTGCTCAAATATTTTCGAAATCAAACTGATCGTCTGCAGTCGATCATTGTGAATCGTTTGCTCGATATCAAATTTTGATCACGCTTTCGTAGTAGTTGAATGACGGTTTTTTTCATTAACTTCCTAGTAACTGATTCATTCGAATTCTGTTACGATGTTAAAACACATACCGGAAAAGAAGGCGTATTCGGGGATATAAAAATATGTGTTATAGAACATATATTCGATTTGAAACTGTAGAAGTAAATCCTTGTCATTAAAATGCTAATTCCCCAATTTTATCCGCGTCAGTAAATACTTTTTTTATTTTATTTATTTCGACTTATTTCGTATCTGTAAAGGTGAAACATAACAATCAGTTTTTCGTTTATATGCAGATACTGTTCTTTTCAATATCCTGAGACGGTCACTTTTCGAGGACTCTAATTCATTAAGGGGTAAGATATGAACGGTGTGCGCATTTCCAGAATTTACTTTGTTGTTAAATGTAAACATTTCTCCCTTCCATCTTTCCTCTCACCCCTATATTGTCGAATTAAACCCATCCAAACGTATGCGCAAAAGGGCGGAAGATTTTAGAATTTGTTGGCAAACAATACTGTAGAATTTTAAAACTTTGTACTTGTGTATTTTCTGTGGCAATGTGTTTTGTTAGTATTTCAGAAGTGAATTATCAGTTTTAATAGATACATTTAATTAATTTTGATTTCATATGAAAGCGCTATCTGATAGGGAATTTCAGAAAAATTCTCCAGAGTTCATATGATTTATATCAATAAATTAAGTTTCTACTAATGACTGTGTGCGTTTGTTTCTTTGTGTGTGTTAGCGCTCTATAGGACAAACCGCTAAACTTAGAGCTACCAAATTTGAAGCCTTGGTGGAAATGTACATGTTCGAGAGGGTCTTTTTTTTAAATATCCATTAAATAAAAATTAAGCAAATTTTGGACATTTTTTTCCCTTATGTCCAGTAAATATTAAAGCACAAAAAATATTTTGCATCATTTTAAAATTAAAGAGTATCCTTTCAATTATATCGATTATTTTATGTATATATTATCATGTGAGAATATGATGTTGTTTTGGTTTGGGGGTTTTGAAGTTCGAAATGGCGTAGGCAATGAATAAAGCATAAATTGCAATTTTCATCATCATCTTTTAATCGCATATATTTTTTTTACCTGCTTTTACCAATATTGCATTACTATTATGTATGCTTCTTTGAAAGCAGATGCGTTTTTAAAAGGTTGACCTGCTTTTACCAGTATTGCTTTATCATCACGTATGCTTCTTTGACAGCAGATGCGTTTTTGAAAGGTTGATATAGAACTATGACATCATAGCTGTCATTTCATCTCAAAATCGGTCGAGCTTCAAAACTTCATTTGCCAGCTAGAAAAATTGAAAATGAAAGTTTTATATATATATATATATAGATAGATAGATACCGGTGGAGAAGTATCGTGATTGTTTCAAACCGGTTTCAACTGGTTAAGGACCTAAATTAATTAAGATAAATAATGACTTAACAAATATTGACTTAATTAATTAAGATAAATAATAATGTTCTCACATGATAACTTTGAATTTGCGATCGTAGATTTCATTTTTTTTTGATAGATTTTTAAAGGAATATTTTAAGCATATATTGCAACTATCTTTTTCATTATTAAAGTGAAAATTCAATCGTTTTTACATTTAGCATTATTCACATTATCGTTTTTTCTGTTGTTGATTATTAGATGATTAAGATATGAAGTCGCCTAAGGCGGCTAGTTTGAAACATATTTTGTTATTTCAACAAATTTTTCTTAACAACTTAACAGTCTTGGTTTTTTTTAAATTATCTAATTAGTTACCGATTTCCGTTTCTTGGTTGTGGCCTTTTACTGTAACGAAAATATGTAGAATACTTATAATATTTATGGATTGTGATTAATTTTGATTTTTATGATTAATTTGTTTATGATTTTGGCATCAAACTTTAATGTCTGAATCATTTAGTTCATAAGTTTGAGAAGCGATATTTCTATCCCATATGACGAATGAGTACAATGATTATAGTCCAGTCAAACTGTCATAAAAAGATATCAAAATGTGAAGAAGAAAAAAAAAACATAATATCGTCTTTATTCTTTTATGCTCTTAACTGTCGAAAACAAACTTTTAAATTTGTTTCCGGATATATTACCGGATAAGGCTGGCAGAAAGGGAATTGAAACAACATTTTTTCATTTTTTAATAAAACACTATTAAAGTGAGTGGAAAGTTTCAATAATGAGATGTTATGATAATTTAATCAGTTCAAAAATATATCTAAAAAAATGCAAATTTAGGAAAATATTTTTCATTAAAAAAGTTGCGTGAAAACTTTGAAATTCCGCTTAAGCCCATGTTATTTAGAAGGAGATAATTGGTGAACATTTCAAATCGATAGGTTTTGAAAAACTCGAATTTGTTGGAGAAAAAAAAAAAAAAAAACAGAATCGGCCATAAGTATTTTTCTATCTGTAGAACCCATTTTCTTTGTAAATTTTCTATCTATCTTTTCTGATTCCTATAAGTGTTTCACGGATAAAAATAAATCCTATTCTAAAAATTGTTCCACGATTTCAAATGGTACCATAACGGTTAATTTTCAAAATAAATAAATAAATTTGAAATCAGCATTTTATCTCATTTATTAAGCTTGAATTCATCTATCAATGAACGAGTTTCGCTTGTTCGCTTCGAGTTACACTTGTTCACTTCGAGTTACGCTTGCTCGCTTCGAATTACGCTTGTATGTCTTATTTTTTTAGTGTTTTCCGAGAATCAATTGCCACAAACTAAGACTCTATTTTCTCGTATAAGTAACATAGAATAAGTTAGCAATTGCCAAAAAATTCGAATTCGAGATTATGACAAATCTCCACGTTTTAGACCTAGCTGAGTTCGAAAAACACATTTTTGGAAATTGTCTGTCTGTCTGTCAGTCTGTCACAAAGCTAACTCAAAAACGCTTTGAGCTAGACGGTTGAAATTTGGTATACGATCTTTACATCAAATTTTCAGATTTCTTTAAAATTGTGAGTAAAATCTGTTCAGAGGAAGTCCGTTTGTCCAGTCGTTCAAATATAACACGATATCTTCAGAACGAAGGAATCTAAAGAGATAAAACTCAGAACATAGATTTAACATCTATAGTGTAGACACTTTTCAAATTTTGAGCTAATTCCAAACAAGGGGTTGGAATCTGTTGTTCTGTGCTTTTAGAAACATGTAAACATGACAACACTAAAACGCAATGACTTAAGTATATCAAATTATGTGTGGGATTTTGTTGCTACAATTGGAGCTCTGAGCCACAATTTTGTTTCAATCGGTTGGGAGAAATGTGTCTAAAGCACAAGTTCGATTTACAAATACTATTAACCGAATAGTAGGGATAATTCACCAAAAAACTCGCCAATGATGATACGATAGATTTAGTAAAAATACTAAATTAAAGCAAAATTTAATATTTGATAATTATTGCATGCCTATGTCATGCAAGGCGTTCTCTAGCTTCAAACGTGCACGAGAAAGTTTTGGAAAGACCACCCCGATTGGTTTATAGAAAAAAAATTATAGAAAATTATCGTTTTTTATAGAAAGCGCTTATAGATATTTTTCGACAAATCAACTTTTTCAAAAGCGAATGTAGATACCGATTTGAAATTTTTAACAGTTATTTCGTTCTATATAACACATGCTTAAGTAGAATTCCTGAAATTTTGTTCAAAATTTAAAATGATGAAAAATATTTTCCAAAATTTGTAATTTTTAAATATCTTGATCTAATTAAGTATCGTAAAGTTCATCATCTCAATTTATAAGTCTTTTTAATTCCTACAACTTTTTAAATTTAAACTACCCAACTTTATTTTATTTAAATGATAAAATCCATGTTTCGATTCCCATCCTTATCTGGTAACAATTCAGGTGCTAACTCTACAGGCTTTCTTTGAATAGAAAACTTAGCAACTTAAATCGATGAAATAGTTGTTATATATTTTTTCCATATCAAAGTTTTATTCAGTTGCATTACAAGGTTTTAAACAAATCATATAATGAACTAATGGTTCTCAATTCCATTTTTTAAATCTGTTTTTCATTAAACGCGCCTACTTAAAATGTAAAAACTTTTAATATCGGATCTATCTTTCAGTATTATGAACAAATAAAAAGTAAATTTTTATTTTCTTATAGAATATAAAGCTCTCTTATATGAATATTTCTATATAATTTCGAATTCAAAATTCATAACTAAAACTTAACTATTGTTAAAAAAAATTCCGCCCATAATTAATGTTTTTAAATAATATCAAAAATAAATAAATCGTTTGCAAAAGGAAAATATATAATAATAACATCGTTTACAAATATCTTTTTTTTTGTGTGAAGAACATAGTACGAACTTCTGTTATGTATATTTTTACATTTAAAAGAACAAGATAATACCAGTTATTATACAAATCAAACGATGTTCCCTTTATTGTTTTTTGTAATTATATAATACAATAGCAAAAACAATTACGAGATGTGAATGGCAAAAAATAAAGAATATAAAGGGAGAAATTGTTGAAAACCAGTACCTGTCAAATTAAAGCAGAAATAATATTATATCAGTGGGTCACACCAACATGAAACCGGTCCACGAGATATTTAACCGTGGGGCTTTAACTTGAACCGATATAAAAGAAAGACTGACTTATTTCTATGGTAGAGAAGTTCGTAACCTCTTCTGAGGTTATAGAATCTAGTTGTCCGATTGTTCAGATTGCACAAAAACATTTTGTTTTTTATTATCAGCTTAGGAGTAACCTTTTTACCTTTTCCCCGCTGATATGTGTGTTCATGACATTTATTTGTAACAATGGATGGCTTAACTGAAAACTGATAACTTCGTTAACTCTGTTATTTAGTATCGGTTTTGTATATGTCTAGATTTTATGATATTAAATTTAAATTTTTCAGTTTGTGAGTTTAACAAAGACATTTAGTGTTTTCGTTTTACAGTCAAAAGTATTTAATAAATATGTAACGAGATATTTCTTTAATGATGAATATCTTCATTTAGTTGTTAGGGAAAATTCATAAAGGAGACTGCATTACATTCGGCTACCGTAATAAAGAGATAAAATTAAAAATTTCTTTCGTGTGAAACTTTTAATGTTTAACTTACTATGCAAAAGAGAGAAAATTATCACGTTTAAAAAGAATCTCTAATAAAAATTTCCCCCCCCCCCCCAATGCAGAATGACATAATTCCAAAAATATGTTTATATATTTACGGAGATCTGAAACACGGAGATTGGTCCAAATCTTGTGGCTGAATTTTTTGCCGTTTACAATGTTTTCTCTTAATATATATGAGAAAGTAAAAATTGTAAAGGAGTTACAAACCTCTAATCTGAGATATCGTAGCATGATTTTTTTAGGGTTTATTTCATCATTTTAAATTAGTTTTAAAATTTAACTTTAAAAACTATAATGTATACATTCAAAAAGTATTTAAAGTAATTATAAACTACTTAGCTATGAAGGCAGTTATCAAAATGATAAAAAGCATTATTGTAAAATATATTTAAAATATTTTGAAATGTTTATGAAAATTAATTACATGTAAATAAATTTGATACCACTAAAAGCTAATTTTTCCTTTAATTTTAAAGTAGAAGAAAAATGGATTTCTTTTGAGAATTTCTGAGGAAGAGTTTGAGGGAAAACGTTTACAATTTCGATAACTTTTTGATCACTTTTGAAAAATTTATTTTAAATTTTGAAAAAGTTTTTTTCTTTTTTCTTTTTTTTTTTCTTTTTTTTTTCTCCTAAAAGAGTATCTCAGAAGTGGCTATTTGCCAAATTTGGTAGATTTAGGACTTATGTTTTGCCTTATAGAACGTTTTGTATGAATTTTTTTCAATACGATTGTCATAGGATTCAGTTCACAGATAACACGTATGCAAACTTATAAACATTATTCTATTAAAAAAACGATTTTTAATACGATACAAAAAATTTTGTAACAATACAAATGTTATAAAATCGAAAAGATTTTCTTGACGCTGTACTAAATCTTCGAATTTTATGTTGAAATTTCAATATGTTGATCAAGCAACTCAAAACTCTATTTTTAAATATTAATTTCAAAATAGGTGAATGAAAAGCGAGTATCAATGCCAAAATTCAGATAAGTTAGAGAGATAAATTTAAACTTTTTTCTGAATAATATTTTCTACTTTTTATTCGAATCCAAGTGAATAATTTTTATAACATCTGTAAATTGAAAATTTCAGATTGTGCATTTTAATGCTTATAGTTTCAGAAAATATTCTTAAAATCAAAATTTTCAGAAGCAATTTACACAATATTATAAACACAGTATAAAATTAAAAGATTTTCTGTAGAAAATATTATAAAAATAAATCTAAATGTTAGAAATTCGACAAAAAAAAAAAGATTTTCTAATGTTATGTCAGTTATTTTTATTTAATTAGCATATGTCAGCAAACGATAATCAAATTTTAACATCAAATCTCTGTAATTATTTACTTTATTTTAATTTCAAAAAGATTAGAAAACAACAGATAAAAAAATGAAACTATCGCTAAGTTAGATCTGATACAAAACATTATTACACTAATGGAAATGAATTCTGCTTGCAATTATTATAATTAGTAGTAGTAATTTTAACCATTCAAAATACAAAAGTATCAAAAAGGAAAATTCTCCACAATAACATTTTTAGATATTACTTTCATCAAGCCGGTATTTTGAATCCTTTGATAATAATATATTGATGTTTATCATTCATTAGATAACAACAATAATAAAAACTTTATATACGAGTATTAAAAATTCAAAAAGAAATTTTGCTTTTATCCACGCTATTGTTTTTAATTAGCGAGAATGGCCAAACGATTTTAAAACGTCGGTTTCAAGTTAAAAAAAAATAGATTCCTTAAGTTCAAGCTTTTTTTAAAACAATAATATATTTTTTTTAATTTCAAATAGGAAGATAAATGGTACTTTCTAATTCTCCAAAATGGGTGGAAAGAATAACATCCATCGTAAAAAAAAACATTGGGCTGATCGGAAAATTCCTGAATCCGTAACTGTCCCATTTAATGGCCCTAACGAACAAGAAATACGGGTTGAAAGGGTTCTTTGATTCGAGTATCAATAAAAATAAAAATAAATAAATAAACCCTATTCTTCAATTGCCATTTTAACGAGAAGAATTTGGGCGCTACCTAGAAAAATTAGTAATAGTTAAAGCTTGAGCTTTAATTGGGCGAAACTGGTTAAACTTTCAAGCTTTCGTTCGTCGAATTTATTAAAATAAGCTGTTGAATTTGTTAATATCTTTTGAAATGCAAATAAGCCATGCCATTTTTTAACATTCATTATTCACTTATGATAAAGGACATGAACTTTGGAGACAGAATTTCTGATTCATTAAGTAAATGTTAAATCTCAAATTTAGAACTGTATATAACATTCAAAATGATTTTTTTTTTTGCATTTTGAATTATTGTTTGAAAACTTTCATCACAATATTAACATGGTGTTACTGATTCAGGTATATATATACCTAATTTTTCGATTTATTAGTAAGACATGCATGAAATTTAGTAAAAAATTGTTTGATATACACAGCAATGCTTGGGATTAAAACTCCTTCATGTATATTTTTAACAGCTGGAGTGGTCTCAAAACAGCTGGTCAAACAAAAATTTGACATATAACTATACTTAAAGTCGCAAAATCGTGTACCAAATTTAAAAAGTGTTTCTGAAAGTACAGACCGACAGACGGCCAACCTCTTATTGAATTTTGCTCAAAATTTGATAGACTTATACATTAAAGATATTAAATCTGTATGCCTAATTTTATCTATCTAGCTCTCTTCGTTTTGAAGTTATCATGCCACCTTGTATTCGAACAGCCAACCAGACAGACTTCCTCAGAATGGATTTTGCTCAAAATTTGATAGAAACCTACAAATTTGGCGTAAATACCGTATGCCAAATTTCATCTGTCTAGTTCAAAGCATTTTTGGGTTATCTTTGTCGCAAACAAACAGATGGACATTTTCCAAAAAAGTATTTTTCGAACTCCAAGAGGTCTAACACGTGGAGATTCGTCAAAATTTCTTGTAAGAATTTTCGGACGTTTACTATACTTCCTCTACACGAGAAAATAAACGCTATTTTTGCATAAAATATTATAAAACGCAAAACTCTTTTCGAGATTCATAATGTTGTAATTTGATGCTCATTTAGTGTTAGAAATTAAGATAATAAATTTTGATCTTTTCCTCTTTTGCTTTTTTTCACCCTCAGAAGTTTTTTAAAAACCGTACGAGGGTTTTAAGAAAATTCCAGTTTCTCTTTTAGTTTTCCTCTAAATAAAACCATTCTAACTCTTCTATAAAATTTTGTCGTCAATAGAAGTACCTAATTATTTATTCTTTTATATGAAGTCAAACAATCTTCATTTTTACTTTCTCGTATAAGTAGCAAATAGAAAGTACAGCAATTGTCAAAAAATTCGAATTCGAGATTTTGGCGAATTTCCACGTTTTAGACCTCCCTGAGTTCGAAAAACACATTTTCAGAAAATATCCGCCCGTCAGTCTGTGCCAAAGATAGCTGGATAACACTATGATCTAAAGGGATGAAATTTGATATGTAATCTTTATATAAAATTTGTAGATTTCTAAAAATTTTCAAATTTTGCGCAAAATTCAGTAGAGAAAGTCTGGCTGTTCGAATATATTTTAACATGATGACTACAAAACAAAGAGAACTACATAGATAAGATTCGATACACGTAATTAACATTGTGGTGAAAGCTTATAAGCCAGTTAACAGATACGCTACACGAGCAATTCCTTTTGTATTGTGGTCATGTTACTGGGCTGTGAACTACAAAGTCCCAGGTTCTATCCTCGCTCGTCACATTCCGCTACAACATCTATAGTCTAGACAGCTATCAAAGTTTGAGACAAATCCAACAAGGGATTGACCGTCTGTCAGTCCGTACTTTTAGAAACATGTAAAACCGATAATTTGGTATATAATTTTGTGACTGCAAATTCAATTTTGTGTCAAATTTTTGTTTTAGTCGGTTGAGGAAAACACGTCTAAAACACAAATTTGATTTTCGGATACTATTGATCGCATGCCAGGAATTAAACTCCAAATAACTACCAAGGATGACATGACAGATTCAGTAAAAATACTACATTCACTCCGAAAAGTTAATATTTCGTAACTATTGTGCACCAATATTATGCAAGCCCTTCTCTGAGATAACACCTTAATTAGAGTGCATGCAAGAAAGTTTTTGAGAGTCTACTCCCAATGGTTTTAGACAATAGTTTAAAAATATCATTTTTGGTATCACAGACAATGTGGGAAGACAATGTTAAAAAATCGAACTAATAAATTGAATAAAATTTCATATTTAGATTAATATCAAAATTTGGACTAACTCTGTCAGCTGAAAATTTGTCTGTTTCTCTGTCTGTGTGCAAATGAATGCATTAGCTCTGCATTGTAACGGGTTATGTAGATAATGTTCTGTATAAGGGTTTATCACGATAATTAAAGATCTGTAACAAGTTTTAGATCAAATATATTTAGGAATTAATGGTCAGTCGATCTATCTGTTGGTGTGGTCTCACTGAAACGTTTTCGAATACTCTCCAATTTAAGTCTTTTCCCTCTTCCCCCGCATAAAATTGCGAATTTTGTGTAAGGCCACGATTACTTTAGAATTGTTACATTCATATGTTGCCCATTTGGCAATGTTGATTTGGAAGAAATAGTTAAAAATATAAATTATATATTCTCTTGAGGAAAACGAAGTTTTTCTCCTTCAAAATGATATAATTTTAAAAACACGTAGTTCAGAACCTAAGAATAATTTTTGGTCCGAAGTATCCTCATTTAAAAAAAATGTTGTATATCATTTAAAATCTTTATTTGGCTTTAACTACCTGTATGAATCTGCCTTTTCAACGATGAGTATCATTAATACACCATATTGTTTCCAGCTTACAGGTGACAATTTAGAATCCAGATCAAGATTAGCAGTTAGTAATTATTTAGAGAGATATTCAAGATTGGCGGACAGCATGCAAATTAAGTCTAACTATGTTGTTGTTTCTAATGGCACTTGTCATAGACAAGCCCACTTGCGAAGTTAGTGATTTTAAGTCAAGGGTGCATCTCGTGTTTTTCAGTACCGCCATCTAGGACCAAGAGAAGACTGGACTTTTTGCATACAATCGGTCCCACATAATACTTTATTTTCTCCACTACATTACAAACATAAGATACTAGATTAACATAAAACAGGCTGAATTGTGTAAATAAGTAAATGAGTGGAGAATAATCCAGCTGGTTATCTTTAACCTAATCTAACCAAGAAAGTAATTGTTATAAGTGCTAGTTAATATAATGTCAATGACATTTCACTCAAAATTCGCTAAGATGAAATTGAATAATGACTTCGCTATGCGGAAAAAGCCACAAAGAAATTCAACTGCTTATAAAAACAGAGGAAGATCCTAATTAAGTCGAGTTGACACAATTGACTCAAAAGTTCTCCTTATTCAATTAAACGAATTAATTGAGAAGCACAAAAAAAATGGCGCAGAAAGTGCAATGGAGTCTGATAAAAGACTTACGCCAACGAAAATGTCGCTGTCTAATTTTGTTTGTTACAGACCTGCAGTTTATAATTAATTCGCAGCAAAAAAAAAAAATGTAGTTTATAATTAATCTGTAGAATTACTGCGAAGATTTAATTCTTAAATTTAATTCTTTCGTGAAAATCGTTTGCACGAATAATTTTCCCATATCAAAACTATTTATTCATAGAAACTGGTGGAAACTTTTTAAATCTGTGAGCTCAATCAATTATTTACATTTATTATTGCAATTATTGAATTATTTATCAATTTTGACATTTTTTATCAGTATTTTTAATCAAGATTAGAACAACAACAAAACAAAAAAAATGGAAATCAAATCTATAGTGGAAATAAGTATAAAATTAGTATCAGCATATCTGGCAACAATCTTGCAAATAAGCAGATATTCAGTTGACATTACATTAAGAGAAGTGTTAATTTTACATAATGTAATACATGCAAATTAAAAAAATTTTGTTATCTTATGAGAACATGATGTTGTTTTGCTTAACAGGTTTTGAATCTCGAAATCGCGTAGGCAATGAATATTGAAGCTCGAATAAAGCAATAAATAAAGCATAAATGGCAATTTTCATCATCATCTTTTAATCGGATATATTTTTTACCTGCTTTTACCAGTATTGCTTTATTATTATGTATGCTTCTGTAACAACAGATACATTTTTAAAAGGTTGACTAGAACTATGACATCATAGCTGTTATTTTCATGGAATGTAATTTTTTTTCGAAGTACATTAAATAATTTAATTTTTATAATATGTTAAAAAAATCTTTACTCGCGTTTAATAACAGTTTTGATAAAATTATTTTCTTTTTCCTCCCAGTGGGGAAATATCCATTCATTCTTAAGTAGGAAACATTGAAGGATTTGACTCCTGTTCTAAGATTAATCCATTATATAACTATTTTATGATCACAGAAATTAGAAAATAGCAGTCTGTATTTACAAAAATGCTGTTTTCCTAAAAATTCTATATAAATTAATATGTTTAAAAATTTATTGGTAAATAGTTTATCATTTGGAAATCGCATTACGACGGAAACACTCGTCATTCAGCTTCCAAGCGTGGCGTTCCCTTTTGTGAGAACATGATGTTGTTTTGGTTAGAGAGTTTTGAAGCTCGAAATCGCGTAGGCAATGAATAAAGCATAAATGGCAATTTTCATTTTCAATTGTTTCTTGGCAGTCAAAAAAGTTTTGGAGCTTTCCAAACCGGTTTAAACTTAATGGTAACTTAACCGGTTATGACTTAAATTAATTAAGATAAATAATGACTTAACAAATAATCATATTTTCACATTATAATAATAATATTTTCACATTATAGTTTGTAATTTTCGAAAATTTAAAATAATTGTTTTCAACTTTTTTAAATTTTGTTTTTGTGAAAGATAATTTATGGATTTGTCATTTTGGAGGTTTGTCAGCAACCTTGAAGTTTCTGCGCCTCTCCTTCATGTCCAAGAACAATACATCATTGCCAATAGCAATTGTGTGTAGACGTCACGTCATATGTAATTAATCCTTTTTTTTCCTCAGAAGCAACATGTGTTTCCATTCACTCTTATATGAAGTCTATAACTCCAAATTCTATGTATAGGTATTAAAAACATGATTTTGTATACATATCTCTGTATAATAATTAAAATAAATTTCAAAGAATTAATTAATTAAAAAATTTTAAGAATAGGGAAATATATATACATTTGGTATTTACTTAGTATATGCACTTCAAAAAATTTTTCTACAACTTTTTATCATTTGCCAATATTCTGTAATTTAAGCAGTCTTTAAATTATATGAGTAATCTACTTTTCTGTTGGGCATACCATACATCTATTTCTCTAACCATTGAAAATAAAAGATAATGTGTGCATGTCATGTGTGTGCATCTGCGCTTCACAAGCTGAAACCGGTTTTCCTACTACTGCTTCTACAAATTTGATTCCAAATTTGAAGTAAATATATTTTGGTAGGTAAAAATTGCATTTTAGAGCGATATTTGTGGAAATTTTACCTAAAAATTAAACGACATATTAGCCTTTTCCTTAGATAGTTTCCAATAATAAAACTACTTGAAACTGATATTTATAAAATTTCAAAATTTAAAATAATTATTTTTTTTATGATACCAATTTGATTGTCTTGCAACATTTTCCTAAAGATTGTTACTTTTACGAAATTCTTTTTTTTTTCTCCATATATCCAACAATAGATTATATTAATGCAACGGAATTCAAACCATTTTCACTGTTCCATCAAATATTAAATCACAGAATTTTCTTCCAATGCTGAAAGTAAAGGATGAAAGATACTGTTTATTATTTATGCAGTTAGTTTACTTGAGGAATAAAAAAAAAGTGAATTTACAGCATTCGCGAAGTTAGAAGATGAACAAACCGGGCAGTTTCGTTTTTAATAGCATAATGACATGAAGGGATTTGACTACAATGGAATGGTTCATATAGTTGTTGTGTAGAACAGATATAAGGCTTTTAAAATAATATCGCTTTAATGCCTGCCACAATTTGAGTTTTAAAAATAAAGGAAGGGTTTAAAGAAATTATAATCATAAAATAAAAAAGAAGATATGCCACCAGGATAAAGCAGACAGTACTGTGCGACTCTCTCAGTAAGCCATGGACCTCATTGCTTGAGGATACACAGTTGATCCCAGATTTTCCTAGAAGTGCAACTGTGGCACTTTTCTGCCTCACTACTAGCCATGACTGTTTGTCCGCGTACTTGCTTTGGCTTGGGCTTCGTGACTCTCCCTTATGTCTTCTATGCGGGAAACATCGAATTTTTGATGCTCGTGAAATGAATCTTAACTCGTGCTCTGCAGCTGTGTTTTTAAACTGTAAAGTTCAGAAAAATTGGAAAGTTAGAGATCTATTGGCCTTATAGCCAATCTTCCGGGCATTTGTAATAAATAAATAATCATAAAATTATACCCAAGAGATTTAATTAAAACTGAACGCTGCCAATGCTCCTGGTGAACCAACTGGTTTCGAGAGGCGTCTGTTCTGTATAAAGAGAGAGAGAGAGAGAGAGATGGCAAATTAAGATGTTTTGTTTTCAGAGAAAAGGAATTGATTGTCACTTAAAAGAACATGCACACCAGAAAGAATTTTACAAATCAACGCTTTTCCAACAGAGCGATAAATCGCCTTCTTACTGAAATGGTAATGGTGCCAATTTTCAACAATTTGCGTGCTCATAACTTGAAATCTTAACTTGCCATCCGAGACGCTTTACATTGGGAAAAATTGTTCGCAAAACAAATTGTTCGTGATCCGGGACATTCGCGAACGGAAACTTGACTACATTTTTAAATATAACTTCTTTTTATTCGTCACGAAACGCTGAAAATGTTTCCTGAAATCTGTTGACATTTGTCCTGAATTATTTTCTGCTTTTAATTGAAGTGCGGGATTACTGCTGAAATAATAAGTATAAAATAACCCACAACTATTTGAATTTTGACTCTATAGCAGAGTGAAGAATCCCCGCAAAGTTTCCAACTTCTTTTCTGAGTTACTCTTACACCTGACCTAAAATCATTGAAAAAAATTACTAAAATAATAAATTTTTGGAACATTATTCATGATTATTAGTTGATAATTTCCTTACTTACAAATTAAGGTACTTAATTATTATAATGGAATAATTATTATGAATTATCATTATAGGTGAAAGAATAACATTCAGAAAAATGCAACATTAAGCATTATTGAGGTGGCAGGCTTGTTTATCCAAATTATTGACTTTTTAAGTAGTTAAATTATTAATCCTTTGCTTTCGGAAAAGTGGTTCGATGCATAATTATTCACCTAATACAAAGATTTGTTTATTGCTCCCAAAAAAATGTGTGTGTGTGTGTGTGTGTGTGTGTGTGTGTGTGTGTGTGTGTGTG